>JAIUJO010000066.1:1146349-1148849 GCA_023846275.1 Vanilla planifolia
GTGATGTAGAAGAAGAAGAACTACATGTGGAGGAAGAAGAAGAAGAACAAGAAGAAGAAGAAAAAGAAGAAAAAGGAGAAGAAGAAGAAGAAGAAGAAGAAGAAGATGATGATGATGAAGAGAAGAAGAAGAAAAAGAAGGAAAAGAATTAAAAGGAGAAGAAAAAGAAGAAGAAGAAAAAGTGGAAGAAGTACAAGAGGAAGAAGAGGAGGGGGGAAGAAGAAGAGGACGGGAAAATAGAAGAAGAAGAAGAAGAAGAAGAAGAAGAAGAGGAAGAAGAAGAAGAAGAAGAAGAACCAAAAGAAGAAGAAGAAGAAGAAGAAGAAGAAGAAGAGGCAGAAGCAGAAAAGCAGGAAGAAGAAGAAGAAAAGGAAGAAGAAAAAGAAGAAGAAGAAGAAGAAGGAGAAGAAGAAGAAGAAAAAGAAGGATAACAAGAAGGAAAGGGAGAAGAAGAAGAAGTACAAAAAAAGTGAAAGATGAAGAAGAACAAGAACAAGAACAAGAACAAGGTTATGAACAAGAAAAAGAAGAAGAATAACAAGGAGAAGAAGAAGAAGAAGATGAAAGAGAAGAGGAAGAAGAAGAAGAAAAAAAAAAGAATAAGAAGAAGAAGAAGAAGAAGAAGTGGTGGAGGAGGAAGAGGAAGTGGAAGAAGAAGAAGAAGAAGAGGAAGATGAAGAATAAGAAGAAGAAAAATAAGTAGAAGAGGAAGAAGAAGAAGAAAAATAAGTAGAAGAGGAAGAAGAAGAAGAAGAGGTAGAAGTAGAAGAAGAAGAAAAGAAGACGAAGAGGTGGAAAACAATGAGGAGGAGGAAGAAGAATAGGAGGAAGACAAAGAGGAAGAGGAGGAAGAAGAAGTACAAGAAGAAGAAGAAGATGATGAAGAAAAAGAAGAAGTAGAGGAAGAGGAAGAAGAAGAACATTAAGGTCAAACAAAAAGAGAGGAAGAGGAAGAAGTACAATAAGAAGAAGAAGAAGGATAAGAAGAAGGAGAAGAAAAAGATTAAGAACAAGAAAAATATGATTAAGAATATGAAGAACAAGAAGAGGAAGAATAAAATGAGAAAGAAAAAGTAGAGGAAGAAAGGGAAGAAGAAGAAGCAGAAGAAGAAGAAGAAGAAGAAGAAGAAGATGATGAAGAAGATGAAGAACATGAAGAAGTAGTAGTAGAAGAATAAGAAAAGGTAGTAGAAGAAGAACAAGGAGAAAAAGAAGTAGTAGAATTGGAGAAGGAGGAGAAGAAGAAGATGATGATGAAGAAGAAGAATAAAAAGAAGAAGTAGAGAGGTAAATGAAGAGGAAGAAGAAGAGGAAGAGGAAGAAGAAGAAGAAGAAGAGGAAGAAAAGTGGAATAAGTAGAGGAAGAAGAAGAAGAAGAAGAGGAAGAAGAAGAAGAAGAAGTACAAAATGAATAAATGGAAGAAGAAGAAAAAAAAAAGTAGAAGAAGAAGCAGAAGAAGAAGAAGAAGAAGATGAAGAAGAAGAAGAAGAAGAGAATGGAGAAGAAGAAGAAGAAGTCAAAGAAAAAAAGGAAGAAGAAGGGGAAAAAGAAGAAGAGGAGGAAGAAGAAGAAGAAGTGGAAGGCGAAGAAGAAGAAGAAGAAGAAGAAGAAGAAGAACAAGAAGAAAAAGAAGCGGAGGATGAAGGAGACGAAGGACAAGAAGAAGAAATAGAAGAAGGGGGAGGAGGAGGAGGAGAGGGAGAAGAAGAATAAGAATAAGAAGAAGAAGCAAAAGAAGAAGAACAAGAAGAAGAACAAGAATAAGAAGAAGATGAAGAAAAAGAAGAGGAGGTGGAAGTAGAAGAAGAAGAGGAGGAGGAGGAATAAGAAGAAGAAGAGGAAGAAGAAGTAGAGAAAGAAGAAGAAGAAGAAGAAGAATAAGAAGAAGGAGAAGAAGAAGAAGGAGAACAAGAAGAAGAAGAAATTGAAGAAGAAGAAGAATATGTGGAGGCTGGAGAAGACAAAGAAGAAGAAGAAGAAATTGAAGAAGAAGAAGAAGAAAAAGGAGGAGGAAGAAGAGGAGGAGGAGGAGAAGAACATTCAGAAGGAGAAGAAGAAGGAAAAGAAGATGACGAAGAAGAAGGAGAAGAAGAAGTAGAAGAAGTAGAATAGAAGCAAGAAGTAAAAAAAGAAAAAGAAGTAGAAGGAGAAGGAGAAGAAGAAAAACAAGAAGAAGAAGGTGAAGGAGAAGAAGATGAAGAAAAGAAAGAGGGAGGAGGACAAGAAGAAGACGAAAAAGTAGTAGAAGAAGAAGTAGAGGAAGAACAAGAAGACGAAGAAGAAAAAAAGTAGTAAAACAAGAACAAGAAGAAAAAGAACAAGTAGTAGAAGAAGAAGATGAAGAAGAAAAAGAAGAAGAAGAGGAAGAATAAGAAAACCAATAAGAAGAAGAGGAAGCAAAGAAGAAGAAGGTGAAAAAGATGAAGATGAAGAAGAAGATGAAGAAGACGAAGAAGAAGAAGACGGAGAAGAAGAAGAAGAAGAAAAAGAAGAAGACGA
>JAIUJO010000066.1:1156349-1158849 GCA_023846275.1 Vanilla planifolia
ACAAGAAGGATAAAAAGAAAAAGAAAAAGGGAAGAATAAGAAGGGGATGAGGAAAAAGATGAAGAATAAGAGTAAGAAGAAGAAGAAGAAAAAGAAGAAAAAGAAGAGGAAGAAGAAGAAAAAGAAGAATAAGAAGAAGAAGAAGAAGAGGAAGAAGAATAAGAACAACAAGTAGAAGAAGAAGAAGAAGAAGAAGAAGAAGAAGAAGAAGGAGAACAAGTAGAACAATAAGAAGAAGAAGAAGTACAAGTTGAAGCAATAGAAGAAGAGCAAGAAGAAGAAGAAGAGGACGTAGTTGAAGGAGAAGTAGAAGAAGAAGAAGAAGAAGAAGAAGAAGAAGGAGATGTAGAAGAAGAAGAAGAAGAGGAAGATGAAGAAGAAGGATAAGAAGAAGAAGTCGATGAAGAAGAAGTAGAAGAAGAAGAAGTAGATGAGGAAGAAGAATACAATGTAGTACAAGAAGAAGATGATGATGATGATGAAGAAGAAGTAGTAGTAGAAGAAGAAGATGACGAAGAAGAGGAAGAAGAAGCAAGGGAAGAATTAGAAGAGCAAGAAGAAAAAAAGGAAGAAAAAGAAGAAGAAGAAGAAGAAAGCGAACAAGAAGAAGAAGATGAAGAAGAAGTAGTCAGAGAAGAAAAAGTAGAAGAAGAAGAAGTAGAAGAAGAGAAGAAGAAGAAGAAGAAGAAGAAGAAGAAGAAGAGGTAGACAAAGAGGAACAAGAAGAGGAATAAGTAAAAGAAGAAGAAGAAGAAAAAGTGGAGTAAGATGACGAAGAAGAAGAAGAAGAAGGAGCAGAACAAGAAGAAATTGAAGAAGAAGAAGAAGAAGAAGAGGAAGCCAATGTAGAAGAAGAAGAACAAGAACAAAAACAAGAACAAGAAGCAGAAATGGAGAAGAGGAGAGGGAGAAGAAGTCGAAGAAGAAGAATAAGAGGAAAGAAAAGAGTAAGAAGAAGAAGAAGAAGATGATGATGATGATGATGAAGAAGAAGAAGTGGAAGAAGAAGAAGAGGAAGAAGAAGACGAAGAAGAAGAAGAAGAAGAAGAAGAAGAAGAAGAATATGCAGAAGAAGAATAAGAAGAAGAATAAAAGGAAGAAGAGGAAGAAAAAGAAGAAGAATAGGAAGAAGAAGAGGAGGAAGAAGAAGACGAAGAAGACGAAGAAGAAGAAGAAGAAGAAGAATATGTAGAAGAAGAATAGGAAGAAGAATAAAAGAAAGAAGAGGAAGAAAAAGAAGAAGAATAGGAAGAAGAAGTGGAGGAAGATCATGAAGAAGAAGAGGAAGAAGGAGAGGAAAAAGAAGAAGAGGAAGAAGAACATGTTGAAGATGAAGAAGAAAAAGAAGAAGGAGAAAAAGAAGTAGAAGAAGAAAAAGAAGAAGGGGAAGAAGAAGAAAAAGAAGAAGAAGAAGAAGAAGATGATGATGATGATGATGATGATGAAGTAGAAGAAGAAGAAGATGGAAAAGAAAAAGAAGAAGAGGAAGAAGAATTAGTGGAAGAAAAAGGGAAAGAAGAAAATGAAGAGGAAGAAGAAGAAGAAGAAGAAGAAGAAGAAGAAGTAGGTGAAGACGAAGAAAAAGTGGGGCAAAAAGAAGAGTAGGAGGAAGAAGAAGACAAAGAAGAAGAAGAAGAAGAAGAAGAAGAAGATAAAGATGAAGAAGATGGTGAGCAAGAGGAAGAAGAAGAAGAAGAAGAAGAGGAAGATGGAGAAGAAGAAGAAGAAGAAGTAGAAGAAAATGGAGAAGAAGCAGAAGAAGAAGGAGAAGAAGATGTAGAAAAAGAAGAGGAATATATAGAATAAGAACAATATGAAAGAAGAAGAAGAAGAGGGAGAAGAAGAAGAAGAAGGAAAAGAAGAAGAACAAGAAGAAGAAGACGAAGAGAAAGAAGAAGAAGAAGAAGAAGAAGAAGGAGAAGAAGAAGAAGAAGAAGAAGAAGAAGAAGAAAAGGCAGATGAAGAAGAGGTGGAAGAAGAATAAGAAAAGGAAGAAGAAGAAGAAGAGGAACTAGAAGAAGAGGAAGGCATAAAAAAAGAAGAAGAAGAAGAAGAGGAAGAAGAGGAAGAAGAAGAGAAATAAGTGGAGGAAGAGGAGGAAGAAGAAGAAGAAGAAGAAGAAGAAGTAAAAGAAGAAGAAGCAGAAGAAGAAGAACACGAAAAAATTGAAGAAGAAGAAGGTGAAGAAGAAGAAGAAGAAGAGGAGGAGGAAGAAGAAAACGAAGAAGAAGAAGAAGAAGAAGAAGAAGACGAAGAAGTATATGAAGAAGATGAAGTTGAGGAAGAAGTGGAAGAAGAAGAAGCAGAAGAAGAAGAAGCAAAAGAAGTAGAAGAAGTTAGAAAAGAAGTAGAAGAGAAAGGAGAAGAAAATGAAGAAGAAGAAGACGAAGAAGTATATGAAGAAGATGAAGTTGAGGAAGAAGTGAAAGAAGAAGAAGCAGAAGAAGAAGAAGCAAAAGAAGTAGAAGAAGTTAGAAAAGAAGTAGAAGAGAAAGGAGAA
>JAIUJO010000066.1:1191349-1198849 GCA_023846275.1 Vanilla planifolia
AGAAGAAGATGAAGGCATAGAAGAAGAAGAAGAAGAAGAAGTAGAAAGAGAAGAAGAAGAAGAAGAAGTAGAAGAGGTAGAAGAAGAAGAAGAAGAAGAAATACAACATGAAGTAAAAGAAGAAGAAGAAGAAGAAGGAAAAAAGAGAACAAGAAGAAGGAGAAGAAAAGAAGTAGAAGAAGAAGAAGAAGAAAAAGAGGAAGAAGAAGAAGGAGAAGAAGTAGAAGAAGAAGAAGGAGAAGAAGTATAAGAAGAAATAGAAGAAGAAGAAGAAGAAGAAGAAGAAGACGACGACGACGACAAAGAAGAAGAAGAAGAACAAAAACAAAAAGAAGAAGAAGAAGAGGAAGAAGAAGAAGAAGAAGAAGAAGAAGAAGGAGGAGGAGAGAAAGAAGAAGAAGAGATGGAAGAAAAAGACAAACAAGAAGAAGAAGAAGAAGACGAAAAAGACGAAGAAAAAGAAGAAGAGGAAGAAGGAGGAGAGGAAGAGCAAGAAGCAGACGAAGAAAAAGAAAAGGAGGAGGAGGAAGGAGAAGAAGAAGAAAAAGAAGAAGAAGAAGAAGAAGAGCAGGAAGAAGTAAAAGAAGTGGAAGAAGGAGAAGAAGTAGAAAAGGAAGAAGAAGAAGGTGGAGGAGGTGGTGGTGGACGAGAACAAGAAGCCGAAGAAAAGGAAGAGGAGGATGAAAAATAACAACAAGATAAAACAAAAGAAGACGTAGAAGATCAAGAAAAAGAAGAAGAAGAAAAAGAAAAAGAAGGAGAAGAAGAAGAAGATGACGAAGATGATGAAGAAGAAGAAGAAGAAGAAGAGGAGGAGGAAGAAGAAGAAGAAGAAGATGAAGAAGAAAAGAAGAAGAAAAAGAAGAAGTAGAAGAAGAAGAAGAAGAAGTCGAAGAAGAAGAAGAAGATGAAGAAGAAAAAGAAGAAGTAGAAGGAGAAGAAGAAGAAAAGGAAGAAGAAGCAGAAGAAGACGAAGAAGCAGAAGAAGAAGAAGAACACAATGAAGAAGAGGAAGAAGAAGAAGATGATGAAGAAGAAGAAGAAGACAAAGAAGAAGGAGAAGAAGAGGAAGATGAAGAAGGAGAAGAATTAGAAGATGAACACGATGGAGAAGTAGAAGAACAAGAAGAAGAAGGGGAAGAAGAAGAAGAAGAAGAAGAGGAAGAGGAAGAAAAAGATGAAGAAGATGAAGAAGAAGAAGAAGAAGAAGAAGTAGAAGAAGAAGGAGCAGAAAAAGAAGAAGAAAAGAAGAAGACAAAGAATAAGAAAAAGAAGAAGGAGATGAAGAAGAAGAAACCAAGAAGAAGAAGAAGATGAAGAAAAGGAGGAGAAGAAGAAGAAGAATAAATAAGAAGATGAAAGAAGAAGAAGAAGAAGAAGAAGTAGAAGAAGAAGAAGAAGAAGAAGTAGAAGAAGAGGAAGAGGAGGAAGAAGAAGAGGAAAAAGAAGTCGAAGAAGAAGGCAAAGAAGTAAAAGAAGAAGAAGAAGAAGAAGATGAAGAAGTAGAAGAAGAAGAGGAAGAAGAAGAAGAACAAGAAGAAGAAGAAAAGGAAGAAAAGATTGATGAAGAAGAAGTAGAAGAAGAAGAAGAAGAAGTTGTAGTGTAGGTGGTACTAGCAGTAGTAGAAGAAGAAGAAGAAGAAGAAGAAGAAGAAGAAGAAAAAGAAGTAGAAGAAGAAGAAGAAAAAGAAGAAAAAGAAGAAGAATAAGAAGAAGAAAAGGAAGAAGAAGAAGAGGAAGAACAATGGGAAGAAGAAAAAGAATAACAAGAAGAAGAAAAAGAAGTGGAAGAAGAAGAGGTAGAAGAATAAGAAGAAGAAGAAGAAGAAAATGAAGAAGAATAAGAAGGAAAAGAAGAAGTGGAAGAAGAAGAAGAATAATAAGAAGTAGAAGAAGAACATGAGGAAGGAGGAGGAGGAGAAGAAGAAGAAGTCGAAGGAAAATAATGAGGAGAAGAAAAAGAAGAAGTTAAAAAACAAGAAGAAAAAGCACAAGAAGAAGAAGAGGAAAAGAAAGAAGAACAGGAGGAGAAAGAAAAAGAATAGGAAGAAGAAGAATAAGGGTTAGAAGAATAAGAAGAAGGGGAAGAAGTAGAAGAAGATGATGGTGATGAAGAACGAGAAGGAGAAGAAGAAGAAGCAAAAGAGAAAGAAGAAAAAGATGTCGTAGAACAAGAAGAAGTGGAGGAAGAAGAAGCAGAGGAAGAGAAAAAAGAAGAAGAGGAGGAAGAAGAAGAAGAGGAGCAAGAGGAGGTGGAAGAAGAAGAAGAAGAAGGAGAAGAAGAACATGAAGTAGAAGCAGATGAAGAAGAAGAACGAGAGGGGTAAGAAGTATAAGAAGAAGAAAAAGAGGAAGTAAAAGAAGTAGAAGAAGTAGATGATGATGAAGAAGAAGAAGAAGAAAAAGAAGCTGAAAAAGCAGAAGAAGAGAATGGAGGAGGAGAAGGAGAAAAGAAGCAGAAAAAGAACAAGAAGAAGAAGAAGTAAAAGAAGAAGGAGAAGATGAAGGTAAAGAAGAAGGAGAAGAAGAAGAAGAAGAAGAAGAACAAAGAGAAGAAGTTAAAGAAGAAGAAAAAGAAGAAGAACAAGGAGAAGAAGAAGGAGGAGGAGAAGAAGAAGAAGAAGCAAAGGAAGATGAAGAAGAAGGAGAAGAAGTAGAAGAAGACGAAGAAAAACAAGAAAAAAAGAAGATGAAGAAGAAGAAGAAGCAAAAGAAGCAGTGGAGGAAGAAGAGTAAGAAGAAGAAGAAGAAGAAGAAGTAGTAGAAGAAGACCAAGAAGAAGTCAAGGAAGAAGAAGAAGAGGAAGTGGAAGAGGAAGTACAAGAAGATGAGGAAGAAGAGGTTGAAGAAAAAGAAGTAGAAGAAGAAAAAGAAGAAGAAGAAGAAGAAGAAGAAGAATAAGAAGAAGAAGATGATAATGAAGGAGAAGACGAGGAAGAAGAAGAAGAAGAAGAAGAAGAAGAGGAAGAAGAAGAAGAAATAGAAGAAGAAGAAGAAGCAGAAGAAGAATAAGAAGAAGAAGAAGATGATGATGAAGGAGAAGACGAGGAAGAAGAAGTACAAGAAGAAGAAGAAGAAGAAGAAGAGGAAGAAGAAGAAGAAATAAAAGAAGAAGAAGAAGAAGAAGAAAAACAACAAGAAGTAGAAGAAGAAGAAATAGTAGTAGAAGAAGAAAAGGAAGAAGAACATAAAGAGGATGAAGAGGAAGACGAAGAAGAAGTAGATGAAGAAGAACAAGAACCAGAAGAAGAAGTTGAAGAAGGAGTAGAAGAGGAAGAAGAAGAGGAGGAGGAAGAAGAAGATGATGAGAAAGAAGAAGAAGAGGAAGAAGAAGAAGAAGGAGAAGAAGAAGAAGAAGAAGTAGAAACAGAAGGAGAAGATGAAGAAAAGTAAGATGAAGAGGAAGAAAAAGAAGAGAAAGAAGAACATGAAGAAGAAATAGAAGAAGAAGAAGAAGAAGAAGTAGAAGAAGAGGAAGAAATAGAATAAAAAGAAGAAGAAGAAGATGATGATGATGAAAAAGAAGACACAGAAGAAGAAGATGAAGAGGAAGAAGATGTAAAAGTAGAAGAAGATGATGAAGAAGAAGAAGAAGAAGAAGAAGAAGAAGAAAGAGAAGGAGATGGAGAAGAAGAGAAGGAAGAAGAAGTGGAAGAAGAAGTTTAAGAAGAGGAAGAAGAAGAAGAAGAAGAGGAAGATGAAGAAGAAGAAGAAGAGTTTGAAGAAGAATGAGAATAAGAAGAAGAAGAAGAAGAAAAGAAGAAGTAGAAGAAGAAGAAGAAGAAGAAGGAGAAGAAATAAAAGAAGAAGAACAAGAACAAGAACAAGAAGAGGAAGAAGACAAAGGAGAGGAAGAGGAAAAAAAAGAAGAAGAAAAAGAAGAGGAGGAAGAAGAAGAAGAAGTAAGAGAAGAAGAAGCAGTAGTAGAAGAAGAAGAAGAAGGAGAAAAAGAAGAAGAAGAAGAAGTAGAAGTAGAAATAGAAGTAGAAGAAGATAGAGAAGAAGAAGAAGACCAAAAAAAAGAAGAAAAAGAAAAAGAAGAAAAGGAGGAGGAAGAAGAAGAATAAGAAGAAGAGGAAGAAGAAGAAGAAGAAAAAGAAGAAGAAGAAGAACAAGAAAAAGAAGTGGAAGAAGAAGAAGAATGTGAATAATTAGGGGAAGAAGAACAAGAACAAGAAGAAGAAGAAGAAAAAGAAGTGGAAGAAGAAGGGGATGAAGAAGAAGAAGAAGAAGAAGAAGAAGGAGAGGAGAAAGAAGAAGAAAAAGGAGAAAAAGAAGAAGAGGAAGAAGAAGATGAAGAAGAAAAAAAAGATGAAGGAGGTGGTGGAGGAGGAGGAGAAGAAGAAGTGGAGGACAAAGAAGAAGAAGAAGAGAGGAAGAAGAAGAAGAGGAAGAAGAAGAAGATGATGAAAAAGAAGAAGAGGAAGAACAAGAAGAAGAAGAAGTAGTAAAAGAAGAAGAGCGAGAGGGAGAAGAAGAAGAAAAGAAGTAAAAGAAGTAGAACAAGTGGAAGAAGCAGTAGAAGAAGAAGAAGAAGTAGAAGAAGAACAGGAAGAAGAAGAAGAAGAAGAGAAAAAAAGATGGAGAAGAAGAAGAAGAGCAAGAAGTAGAAGAAGAAGGAGAAGAAGAAGAAAAAGAAGGAAAAGAAGAAGAAAAGGAAGAAAAAGAAGAAGAATAAGAGAAGTTAAGGAAGTAGAAGAAGAAGAGAATATAGAAGAAGAAGAAGAAGAAGAAGAAGAGGAAGTAATAGAAGATGAAGAAGAAGAATAAGAAGAAGAAGAAGAGGAAGTAGAAGAGGTAGAAGAAAAAGAGTAAGAAGAAGTGTAGGAAGAAGAATAAGAAGAAGAAGAAGAAAAAGAAAAAAGAAGAAGGAGAAGTAGTAGAAGAAGAAGAAGAAGGAGAATAAAAACAAGAAGAAGAGGAAGAAGAAGCAAAAGAAGAAGAAGAGGAGGAGGAAAAAATAAGGAAGAAGAAGAGGAAGGATTAGGGGAAGAGGAAGAAGAAAAAGAAGAAGAAGAAGAAGAGAAAGATGAAGAGGTAGAAGAAGGGCAAGAAGAAGAGGAAGCAGAAGAAGGGGAAGAAGAAAAGGAAGAAGAAGAAATAGAAGACGATGAAGAAGAAGAAGAAGATGATGATGATGATGAAGAAGAAGAGGAAGAAGAAGAAGATGAAGATGAAGTGGAAGCAAAAGTAGTAGTAGTAGTAGAAGAAGAAGAAGAAGAAGAAGAAGGAAAAGAAATAGAAGAAGAAGAATAAGGCAAACTAGAAGGAGAAAAAGAATAAGAAGAAGAAGAAAAAGAAGAAGAAGAAGAAGAAGAAGAAGAGAAAGAAGAAGCAAAGGAAGAAGAAGATGAAGAGGAAGAAAAAGAAGGAGATGAAGAAGAAGAAGAAGAAGAAGAAGCAAAAGAGAACGTGCAAGAAGAAGAGGATGAAGATGAAGATGAATAGGAAGAAGAGGAGGAAGAAAATGATGGAGCAGTAGTAGAAGAAGAAGAAGAAGAAGAAGAGGAAGAAGAGAAACTGGAAGAAGAACAAGAAGAAGAAGTAAAAGAAGTAGATGATGAAGAAAAAGAAGGAGAAGAAGTAGATGAAGAAGAAGAGGAAGAAGAAGAAGCAGAAGAAGTATAAGAAGAAGAAGAGGAGGAAAAAGAAGAAGAAGAAGAGTAAGGAGGAGGAGGAGGAGGAGAAGAAGAGGTAGAAGAAGAAATATAAGGAGAAAAAGAAGTAGAAAAAGAAGAAGAAGAAGAAGAAGAAGAAGAAGAAGATGAATATGGAGAAGACGAAGTAGATGAATAGAGGGAGGTGAAAGTGAAAGAAGAGGAGGAAGAAGAAGACAAAGAAGAAGAGGAGGAAGAAGAAGACAAAGAAGAAGAAGAAGAAAAAGAAGAACAAGATAAAGAAGAGGAAGTAAAGGAAGAAGAGGCAGAGGAGGAAAAAGATGACGAGGAGGAAGAAGAAAATATGAGGAAGAAGAAGAAGAAGAGGAGGAAGAAGAAGAAGAAGAAGAAGAAGAAGAGGAAGTGGTAGTAGTAGAAGAAGAAGAAGAGGAGGAATAAAGATTAAGAGGAGGTAGAAAAAAAGTAGGAGAAAGAAGAAGTAGAAGAGGAAGAGGAAGAAGAAGTAGAAGAAGAAGAAGAAGTAGAAGAAGAAGAAAAAGAAGAAGAAGATGTAGAAGAAGTGGATAAAGTTGTAGTAGAAGAAGAAGAAGAGGAGGAAGGAGATGAAGAAGAAGAAGAACTAGAAGGAGAAGAAAAAGAAAGAGAAGAAGGAGAAGATGGTGAAGAAAGAGAAGAAGAAGAAGAAGAAGAAGAAAAAAGAAGTAGAAGAAGGAGAAGAGGAAGAGGAAGAAAAAGAAGACAGAAAAGAAGAAAGAGAAGAAGTAGAAGAAGTTAAAGAAAAAGAAGATGAAGAAGTAAAAGAAGAAGAAGAAGATGAAGTAGTAGAACAAGAAGAAGGAGAAGAAATAGAATAAGAAGAATGAGGCAAAGAAGAAGAAAAAGAAGAACAAGAACAAGAAGAAGAAGAGGAAGAAAAAGAGGAGGAAGAGGAAGAAGTGGAGGAAGAAAAAGAGGAAGAAGAAGAGGAAGAGGAAAAAAAGGAGAAGAATGTGAAGAAGTAGAAGAAGGAGAAGAAGTAGAAGTAGAAGAAGAAGAAGAAGAAGAAGAAGAAGAAGAAGAAGGAGAAGTAGTAAAAGAGGAAGAAGTAGGAGAACAAGAAGAAGATGAAAAAGAAGAAGAAGAAGAAGAGGACCAGGATGAAGAAGAGGAAGAAGAAGAAGAATTGGAAGTAGTAGAAGAAGAAGAAGAATTGGAAGAAGAGGAAGAAGAAGAAGAACAAGAGGAAGAAAAAGAAGAAGAAGAAGAAGAAGAAGAAGAAGAAAAAGAAGAAGAAGAAGAGGAAGAAGAAGGGGAGGAATAAGGGGAAAAAGTAGAAGAAGAAGAAGAAGAAGAGGATTAAGAAGAGGATGAAGAAGAAGAAGAAGAAGAAGAAGAAGAGGAAGAAGAAGAAGAAGAAGAAGAAGAAGAAGAAAAAAGAAAAAGAAGAAGAATGAGGAGGGGGGAGGAGGAGGAGGAGGAGGAGAAGATGATGGTGATAATAAAGAAGAACAAGAAAATGAAGGAAAAGAATGAGAAGAAGAAGAAAAAAAGAAGAAGTATAAGAAGGGGAATAGGAGAGGTTGAAGAAAGAAGATTAAGAGGAAGTAGAAGAAGAAAAGAAAGAAGAAGAAGAAGAAGAAGAAGAACGAGAAGGAGAAGAAGAAGTAGAAGAAGAAAAGAAGATGTAGTTGAAAAAGCAGAAGTAGTAAAAGAAGAAAAAGAAGAAGAAGAAGAAGAAGATGATGATGATGAAGAAGAAGAAAAAGTAGTAGTAAAAGAAGAAGAAGAAGAAGTAGAAGATGTAGGAGAAGAAGGAGAAGAAGAAGATGAAGAAGAAGGAGAAGAAGAAAAAAAGAAGAACAAAACGAAGAAGTTAAAGAAGAAGAACAACGAGAAGAAGAAG
>JAIUJO010000066.1:1213849-1216349 GCA_023846275.1 Vanilla planifolia
AGGAGAAGTTGAAGAAGAATAAATAGAATAAGAAGAAGAGGAAAAGTACAAGAAGTAGGAGGAGGAGAAGAAGAAAAAGTAGAAGAAAAAGGAGAAGAACAACAAGAAGAAGAAGAAGGGGAAGGGTTGGAAGAATGAGAGGAAGAAGAAGAACAAGAAGAAAAAGAGAAAGAAGTGGAAGAACAGGAAGAAGAAGATGAAAAAGAAGAAAAAGAAGATGAATAAGAAGAAGTAGAAGAGGTAGAAAAAGAAGGCAGAGGAGGAGGAGGGTGGGAAGTAGTACAAGAAGAAGAAGTAGAAGAGGAAGGAAAAGAATTATAAGGAGAACAAAAAGAAGAAGAAGAACAAGTGGAAGTAGTACAAGAAGAAGAAGAGGAGGGGGAGGAAGTAGAAGGGGACGAGAAAATAGAAGAAGAAGAGGAAGAAGAAGAAGAAGAAGAAGAAGAGGAATAAGTACAAGAAGAAGAGAAGAAGAAGAAGAATGAGAAGGAGAAGAAGAAGAAGAAGAAGAATGAGAAGTAGAAGAAGAAGAAGAAGAGGAAGACATAGAAGAAGTAGAAGAAGATGAAGATGAACTGGAAGAAGAAAAAGAAGAAGAAGAAGAAGAAAAAAAGGGACAAGAAATAGAAGAAGAAGAAGAAGAATAATAATAATAATAATAGGAAGAAGAAGAAGCGTAAGAGGAAGCGGAGGAAGAAGAAGTAGTAGAAGAAGAAGAAGGAGAAGAAGGAGAAGAAGAAGAAGAAGAAGAGGGAGAAGAAGAAGAAGGAGAAGAAGGAGAAGAAAAAGGAGAAGAAGAAGAAGAAGAGGTACTAGAAGAAGAAGAGGAGGAAGAAGGAGAGGTAGAAAAACAAGAAGAAAAAATAAGAGAAGAAAGAGAAGAAGAAGAAGAAGAAGAAGAGGAAAAGGAAGAAAAAGAAGAGAAGAAGAATAAGAAGAAAAAACAAGAAGAAGAAAAACATAAGGAGGTGGAGGAAGAAAAGCAGGACGAAGAAGTAGTAGAAGAAGAAGAACAAGAAGAAAAAAAGAAGATGATGAAGAAGAAGTAGAAGAGGAGGAGAAGTAAAAAGAAGAAGAAGAAGTAGAAGAAGAAGAAGAAGAGGAAGGGGAGGAGGAAGAAGAAAAAGAAGAAGAAGAAAAAGAAGGAGAAGATGAACAAGAAAAAGAAGTGCAACATGATGAAAAAGAAGGAAAAGAAGAAGATGAAGAAGAAGAAGAAGAAGAAGAAAAAGAAGAAGAAGAAGAAGAAGAAGAAGAAGAAGAAGAAGAAGAGGAAGAAGATGAAGAAGAAGAAGAAGAAGCAAAGAAGAAGAAGAAGTAATCAAAGAAGAAGAAAAAGAAGAAGTAGTAGAAGAAGAAGAAGTCGATGAAGAAGAAGATGAAGTAGTAGAAGAAGAAGAAGAAAAAGAAATAGAAGAAGTTGAAGAAGAAGGGGAAGAAGAAGGGGAAGAAGAAGAAGATGAAGAAGAAAAGGAAGTGGAAGAAGAAGAGTAAGAAGACACAAAAGAAGAAGAGGAAGAAAGAGAGGAAGAAGAAGACAAAGAAGAAGAAGTAGAAGAAGTAGAAGGAGGAGGAGGGGGAGCAAGAGGAGAAGAAGAAGAAGAAGGAGAAGAACGAGTATGAGAAGAAGAAAAAGAACAAGTGGTAGTAGAAGAATAAGAAGAGGAGGAGGAAGAAGAAGATGAGAAGAAAGAAGAAGAAGAACAGGAAGAAGAAGAAGAAGATGGGGAGGACGAAGAAGAAGAAGAAGAAGGAGAAGAAGAAAAAGAATAAGAAAGAGAAGAAGAAGAAGAAAAATAAGAAGAAGAAGAAGAAGAAAAAGAAGGAGAAGAAGAAGAAGAAGAAGTGTTGGAAGAAGAAGACAAAGAAGAAGAAGAAAAAGAAGAAGAAGAAGAAGAAGAGAAGGAAGAATAAGAAGAAGAAGAAGAAGAAGAAGTAAAAGAAAAAGAAGATTTTCAAGGAGAAGAAGAAGTTGAAGAAGAAGTAAAGGAGCTAAAAGATGTGGTGTAGGAAGAAGAAGGGGAAGAGGATGAAGAAAAAGAAGTAGTAGTTGTAGAAGAAGAAGAAGAAGATGTGGAAGAAGTCAAAGAAGAGGAAGTGGAAGAAGAAGAAGAAGAAAAAGAAGGAGAACAAGAAGTAGAAGAAGAACATGAAGAAGAAGAAGTAGAAGTAGAAGAAGTTGAAGAAGATGATGATGAAGAAGAAGAAGAAGTAGAGGAAGGAGAAGAAGAGAACAAAGAACAAGAACAAGAACAAGAATAAGAAGAAGAATAAGAAGGAGTAGAAGAAGAAGAAGAAGAAGAAGAAGAAGAAGAAGAAGGGGTAGAAGAAGTTGAGGGGGAAGTTGAAGAAGAGGAGGGAAAAGAAGCAGAAGAGGAAGATTAAGAAAAGAAGTTCAAATAGAAGAAAAAGAAGAAGTGGAAGAAGTATAAGAAGGACAAGGAGAAGAGTAAGAAAAAAAGAAAAAGAATAAGAGGAACGAGAAGAAGAAGAAGAAGAA
>JAIUJO010000066.1:1221349-1226349 GCA_023846275.1 Vanilla planifolia
AAAAAAAGATGAGAAACATGATGAAGAATACAAAGAAGAAGTGGAAAAGAAAAAGAACAATAGGCAGGAGGAGGAGAAGAAGAAGAAGAAGAAGAGGAAGGAGAAGAAGAAGAAGAAGAAAAAGGAAAAGAAGACGATGAAGAATAAGAGGAAGAAGTAGAAGATGATGAAAACGAAGGAGACAAAGAAGAAGGAGAAGAAGAAGAAGGTGAAGTAGAAGAAGGAGAAGATGAAGAAGAAGAAGAAGAAGAAAAAGAAAACGATGAAAGAGAAACGAAAGAAGAAGAAGAAGAGGTAGAAGGAGAAGCTAAACAAGAAGAAGAATAATAATAAGAAGAAGATGAAGTCGAACAAGAAGAAGAAGAGGAAGAGGAAGAGGAAGAAGATGATGAAGAAGAAGAAAAAAAGAAGAAGAAGAAGGAAAAAAAAGAAAAAGAAGATGGACAAGAAGAAGGTGAGGAAGAAGAATTAGAAGAAGAAGAAGAAAAAGAAGATCATAATGAAGAAGAAGAAGAAGTAGAAGCGGAAGATGTAGAAGAAGAACATGGAGGAGAAGATGAAGAAGGAGATTAAATAAGAGAAAAAGTGGAAGTGGAAGTAGATGAAGAAGAAGTAGAGGAAGAAAAGAAGAAGAAGAACAAGAAGAACAAAACAAAGCAAGAAGAAGAAGAAGAAGAAGAGAAGAGAGAAAGAAGTTGAAGCAAAAGAAAACGAAGAAGAAGAACAAGATGAAGAAAAATAGCAAGAAGAAGAAGAAGAACAAGATGAAGAAAAATAGCAAGAAGAAGAAGAAGAAGAAGAAGAAGAAAAAGAAGAAAGGAAGAAGAAGAAGAATAAGAAGAAGAAGAAGACGAAGGTGAAGCAAAAGAAATAGATGTAGAAGGATAAGAATAAGGATAAGAAGAAGAAGAAGATGACAATGGTTAAGAGGAAGAAGAAGAAAAAGAAGAAGAAGAAGAAGCCATAGTTGTAGCTGAAGAAGAAGAAGAAGATGAAGAAGATAAAGAAGAAAAAGAAGAAAGAGAAGAAGAAGAAGAATAAGGAGAGGAAGAGGAAGATGAAGAAGAAGGAAGAGGAGAAGAAGAAGTAGAAGGAGAAGAAGAAAACAAAAAGAAGATGGAGAAGATGATGAAGAAGATGAAGAAGTAGAAGAAGAAGGAGAAGAAGAAGAAGGAGGAGAAGAAGAAGAAGAAGGAGAAGAAGTTGAAGAATTATAAACAGAAAAAGGAGTAGAAGAAGAAGAAAAGGAAGAAGGAGAAGAAGAAGGAGAAGTAGAAGAAGAATAAGAAAAAGAAGAAGAAGAAGAAGAAGAAGAAGAAAGAGAATAAGATGAAGGAGAAGAAGAAGAAAAAGAAGAAGAAGAAGGTGGAAAAGAAGAAGAAAAGGATGTGGAATAAGAGGAATTTGTAGAAGTAGATGTTGAAGAAGAAGAAGAAAAAGAGGAAGAGGAGGTGGAAGAAGAAGAAGAAGAAGAAAAAGACAAAGAAGAAGAAGAAGAAGAAGAAGAACAAGACAAAGAAGAAGAAGAAGAATTGGAAGAAGAAGAAGAAGAAGAAGAGGAGGAAGAATAAGAAAAAGAAGTTGATGAGGACAAAGAAGAAGAAGAAGAAGTGGAAGAAGAAGAAGAAGAAGAAGAAGAGGACAAAGAAGAAGGGGAAGAAAAAGAATAAGAGAAAGGTTATGAAGAAGAAGAAGAAGAAGAAGAAGAAGATTAAGAAGGAGGAGGAGGAGGAGAAGAAGAAGTTGAAGAGGAAGAAGGAGCAGATAAAGAAGAAAAGTAAAAGAAGTGGAAAACGAATAAGAAGAAGAAGTAACAGTTGTAGAAGAAGAAGAGGAAGAAAGAGAAGAAGACAAAGATGAAGAAGAAGAAGATGAAGAAAAGAAGATAATAATAATAATAATAAGAAGAAGAAGACGAAGAAGAACGACAAGAAGAAGAAGATGAAGAAGAAGAAGAGTAATGATAATAATAATAATAATAATATGAAGAAGAAGGTGAGGAAGAAGAAGAAGGAGAAGCAGAAGACAAAGAACAGGAAGAAGAAGAAGAAGAAGAAGGACAAGAAGAATAAGAAGAAAAAGAATAATAATAGAAATAATAAAAATAATAATATAGTAATAATAATAACAAGAAGAAGAAGACGGAAAGGAACAAGAAGAAGAATGTGAAGAAGTGATAGAAGAAGAAAAAGACGGAGAAGAACAAGTAGAGGAAAAAGTAGAAGAGGGAAAAGTAGAAGAACAAAAGAAAATAAAGAGAAGGAGAAGGAGAAGAAGAAGAAGAAGAAGAAGAAGGGGAAGGAGAAGAAGGATAGGAAGAAGAAGGAGGAGAAGAGCACGAAGAAGAAAAAGCAAGAGAAGAAGAAGATGGAGAAGGAGAAGAAGAAGTAGAAGAAAAGGAAGAAGAAGAAGAAGAGGAGGAACAGGAAGGGAAAGAAGACAAGTAGGAGAAAAAGAAGATGAACATGAAGTAGTTGATGAAGAAGAAGAGGAAGAAGGTGAAGAAGAAAAATTAGACGAAGAAGAAGAAGAAGACGACGATGATGGTGAAGAAGAAGATGAAGAAGAGGTAGATGGAGAAAAAGTAGAAGAAGAACAAGTAGGAGAAGATGAAGAAGGAGATCAAGTAAGAGAAGGAGAAAAAGATGAAGAAGCAAAAAGAATAAGTAGAAGAGGAAGAAAAGAAGAAGTAGATGGTGAAGAAGAAGAAGAAGAGGAAGAAGAAAGAACTAGAAGAAGAAGAAGAAGAAGAAGAAGAAGAAGAAGAAGGAAGAAGAAGAATAAGAAGAAGAAAAAGAAGAAGAAGAAGGAGAAGAAGAAGGAGAGAAGAAGAAGATGGAGAAGAAGAAGGAGAAGAAGAAGAAGGAGGAGAAGAAGAAGAAGAAGAAAAGGAAGAAGTATAAACAGAAGAAGCAGAAATAGAAGAACAAGAACAAGAAGAAGTTGAAGAAGAAGAAGAAGAAGAAGAATAAGAAAATGAAGGAGTAGAAGAAGAGGAAGAAGGAGAAGAAGAAGATAAGGAAGGAAAAGAAGAAGAAGAAGGAGAAGAAGAAGAGGAAGAAAAAAAAGTAGAAAAAGAAGAAGAAGAAGAAGGAGAATAAGAAGAAGAAGAAGGAGAAGAAGAAGTAAAAGAAGAAGAAGAAGAAGAAGGTGAAGAGGAAGAAGAGGATGTGGAATAAGAAGAATTTTAGAATTAGATGTTGAAGAAATTGAAGAAGAGGGAGAAGAAGAAGAGGAAGAAGAAGAAGAAGAAGAAGAAGGAGAAGAAGAAGAAGAAAAAGAATAACAAGACGAAGAAGAAGAAGAAGAGGAAGAAAAAGAAGAAGCGGAGGAACAGGAACGGAAATAAGAGAAGTAGGAGAAAAAGAAGATGAAGATGAAGTAGTTGATGAAGAACAAGAACAAGAAGAAGAAGTAGGAGAAGAAGAAAAATTAATTGAAGAAGAAGAAGACGATGATGATGGTGAAGAACAAGATGAAGAAGAAGATGTAGATGGAGAAAAAGTAGAAGGACAACAAGTAGGAGAAGATGAAGAAGGAGAACAAGTAAGAGAAGAAGAGGAAGATGAAGAAGGAAAAAAATAAGTAGAAGAGGAAGAAAAGAAGAAGAAGCAGATGGGGAGGAAGAAGAAGAAGAGGAAGAAGATGGAAGTAGAAGAAGAAGAAGAAGAAGAAGAAGAAGAAGAAGGAAGAAGAAGAAGAAGAACAAGATAAAGAAGAAGAAGAAGAAGAAGAAGAAGGAGAAGAAGAAGGAGAAGAAGAAGGAGAAGTAGTAGTAGTAGAAGAAGAAGAAGAAGAAGAAGAAGGAAGAAGGAAGAAGAAGAAGAAGAAGAAGGAGAAGAAGGAGAATAAATAGAAGCAGAAGGAGAAGAAGAAAAAGAAGAAGGACAAAAAGATGAAGAAGAAGAAAAAGCAAAGGAAGAAGAAGAAGGAGAAGGTGTTGAAAAAGAAGAAGAAGATGAAGTTGTAGCAGTAGAAGAACTAGAAGAAGAAGGAGAAGAGGAAGGAGAAGAATAATATGTAGAAGAAGTAGGAGAAGAAGAAGATGAGAAAGAAAAAGAAGAGGACGAAGGAGAAGAAGGAGGAGGAGAAGAAGAAGAAGAAGAAGAAGAAGAAGAAGTAGAAGAAAAAGAAAAGGATGAAGAGGAAGAAAGAGAAGAAGAAGAAGATGAAGAAGGAGGAGAAGAAGAAGAAGAAGAAGGAGAAGAAGAAGAAGGGCAAGAAGAAGAAGAAGAAGAAAGAGGAGAACAAGAAGAAATAGAATAAGAAGAAGAAAATAAGTAAACAGAAAAGAAGAAGAAGAAGAAGAAGAAAAAGGAGAAGAAGAAGAAAAATAAGAAGAGGAAGAAGAAGAAAAAGGAGAAGGAGAAGAAAGGGAAGAAGTGGGAGATGAAGAACAAGAAGGCGAGAAAGAAAGAGAAAAAGAAGAAGGTGAAGAAGAAGAAGAGAAGAAGAAGAAGCAGTGGAAGAAGAAGAAGAAGAGCAAGGAGAAGAAGTCGAAGAAGGAGAAGAAAAAGGAGAAGAAAAAGTAGAAGAAAAAGAAAAAGGATAAGAAGAAGAAAAAGAAGTAGGAGAAGATGATGAAGAATAAGAAGGAATAGAAGGGGAAGAAGAAGAAGAAGAAAAAGGAGAAGAAGAAGAAGTGGAAGAAGAAGAAGAAGAAGAAGAAGAAGAAGAAGGATAAGAAGAAGAAGAAGAGAAGAAAGAGATGAAAAAGATTAATAAGATTCAAAAGAAGAACTAGAAGAAGAAAAAGAATGAGATAAAGAAGAAAAAGAAAAAGAAGATGAAGAAGACAAAGAAGATGATGAAGAAAAAGAAAAGAAGAAAAAGATGAAGTAGAAGTGGAAGTTGAATAAGAAGAAGAAGAAGAAAAAGGAGTAGAAGTAGAAGAAGAAGAAAAAGGAGTAGAAGTAGAAGAAGAAGAAGAAGCAAGAGGAGGAAAGGAAGGAGAAGAAGAAGAAGAAGAGGAAGAGGAGAAAGAAGAGGAAAAAGTAATA
>JAIUJO010000066.1:1231349-1238849 GCA_023846275.1 Vanilla planifolia
AAACAAGAAAAACAAGAAGAAGAAGTAGAAGAAGAAGAAGAAGAAGAAGCACAAGAAGAAGAAGAAGAAGAAGAAGGAGAAGGAGAAAAAAGAACAAGAAGGAGGAGGAGAGAAGAAGAAGAAGAAGAAGAAGAAGAAGAAGAAGGAGGAGAAGAAGAAGAAGAAGAAAAAAAGAAGAAGAACAAGGTGAAGAAAATGAAGAATTAGAAGATGAAGAACAAGAAGAAGAAAAAGGACGAGTGGAAGTAGAAGGAGAAGAAGGAGAAGGATAAAGAGAAGAAGATGGAGAAGAAGAAGATGAGAAATAAGTAGGAAAAAAAGAATTAGAAAAAAAAGATGAAGAGGAAGGAGTACACGAAGAATAAAGAGATGTAGAAGAAGAGAAGATGGGGAAGAAAAAAAAGGAAGAAGGAGAAGGAGAAGAAGAAGAAGAAGAAAATAGAGAAGCAGAAGAAGAAGATGAAAAAGACGGAGAAAAAGAAGTAGAAGAAGAAGGAGAAGAAAAAGACGAAGAAGAAGGAAGAAAAGAAGAAGAAGATGAAGAAGGAGGACAAGAAGAAGAAGTAGAAGAAGAAGAAGAACAAGAAGAAGATGGAGAAGAAGAAAAAGAAGAAAATGATGAAGAAAAAGGAGAACCAGAAGAATAAGAAGAAGGAGAAGAAGATGAAAAAGAAAAGAAGCAGAACAAGAAGATGAAGATGATGAAGAAGGAGAAGATGAAGAAGTAGAAGGAGGAAAATGAGACGAGGAAGAAGAAGAAAAAGAAGAAGAAGAAGCACAATGGGAAGTGGGGAAAGAAGAAGAAGGCAAAGGTGAAGGTCAAAAAGAAGAAGGGGAAGAAGAAGAAGAAGAAGGAGAAGGAGGAGGAGGAGGAGGAGAAGAAGAAGAACTAGCTGTAGAAGAAGAAGGAGAAAAAGAAGGACAAAAGAAGCATAGAATGAAGAAGAAGAAGAACAAGGAGAAGAACAAGAAGAAGATGAAATCGAATAAGGAGAAGAAGAATGAGAAGAAGAAGAAGAAGAATGAGAAGAAGAAGAAGAAAAAGAAGAAGGAGAAGAAGAACATGAAGAAGAAGGAAATGTGGAGCAGGAAGAAGAAGAAGAAGAAGAAAGAGGAGGAAGAGAAGAAGAAGGAGAAGAAGAAGAGAAATAAAAGGAAGAAGAAAGTGAAAAAGAAGAAGAAAAAGATGAGGAAGAAGGATAAGAAGATGAAGAAGAGAAGAAGAAGAAAAAGATGGAGAAAATTAAGAAGAGGAAGAAGAAGAAAAAGATAAAAATTAAGATGAAGAAGAATAATAAGTAGAAGAAAGGGGAGAAAAATATGAAGAAGAAGAAGAAGAAGAAGATGAAGAAGGAGGAGGAAAAGAAGAAGAAGAAGAAATAGAAGAAGGAGAAGAAGAAGAATGAGGAGAACAAGAAGAAACTTAAGAAGTAAAAGAATATGAAGAAAAAGAAAAGAAGAACAAGTAGAAGACGAGGAAAGAAAATATGAAGAAGTAGAAGAAGAAAATGAAGTAGAAGAAGAAGGAGGAGAAGAAGAAGACAAAGTAGTAGAAGAATAAGAAGGCTGAGAAGGAGAAGAAAAAGAAGAAGGAAAAGAATGAGAAGTAGAAGAAGAAGAAAAAAATGAGAAGAAGAAGAAGATGGAGAAGAGGAAGAAGAAAAAGAAGAAGGAGAAGAAGAACACAAAAAAGAAGGAGAAGAAGTGGAGGAAGAAGAAGAAGAAGGAGAAGAAGAAAAAGAAGATGGAGAAGAAGAAGAAGAGGAAGAAGAGCTAGTAGAAAGAGAAGAAAAAAAATCAAAAGATGAATATGAAGACGAAGATGATGAAGAAGAATAAGAAGATGACGAAGACGAAGCAAAAGTAGATGAAAGGGAATTCGAAGAAGAATAAGAAGAAGAAGAAGAAGAATAGGAAGAAGAAGAAGAACAAGTGGAAAAAAAGAAAGAAGTAGAAGAAGAAGAAGAAGAAGGCGATGAAGAAGTGGATGAGGAAGGTGAAGATGAAGAAGAAGAAGAAGAAGAAGAAGTAGAAGTAAAAGTAGAAGAAGAAGAAAAAGAAGAAGAAGAAGAAGAGGAAGAAGAAGAAGGATGATAAGAAGAAGAAGAATAAGAAGTAGGAGAAGAAGAAGAGCAAAAAGAAGAAGTAAAAAAGAAGAAATACAAGAAGAAGAAGAAAAAGATGAAGATGTTGTAGTAGTAGAAGAAGAAGAAGAGGAGGAGGAGGAGGAAGAGAAAGAAGGAGAAGAAGAAGACAACAGAGAAGAAGAGGAGAAGAAGATTAGGAAGAAGAAGAAAAAGAAGAAGAAGAAAATGAAGAAGAAGAAGGAGAAGAAGAAGTAGAAGAAGAAGACGATGAAGAAGAAGAAGGAAAAGAAGAAAAATAAGAAGAAGAAGAAGAAGAAGAAGAAGAAGAAGAAGAAGGAAAAGAAGAAAAATAAGAAGTAGAAGAAGGAGAATAATAATAATAACAACAATAATAATAATAACAACAATGAGGATATGAAGAAGAAGAAGAAGAAGAAGAAGAATGATAAGAAGAACAAGAAGTAAATGAAGGAGAGAAGAAGAAGAAGAAGAAGAAAGAAAAGAAGAAGAAGAGAAGAATAAGTAGAAGAAGAAGTTTAAGAAGAAGAAGAAGAAGGAGATGAACAAGAGAAGAAGTAGATGAAGAAGAAGGAGAGGAAGGAGAATATGAAAAACAAGAAAAAGTAGATGGTGAAGAAGACGAAGAGGAAGAAGAAGTAGAAGAAGAAGAAGATGAGGATGATGATAATGATGAAGGAAATGAAGAATTAGAAGAAGAAGAAGAAGAAGAAGAAGAAGTAGAAGAAGAAGATGATGATGAAGAAGATGATGAAGAAGAAGAAGAAGTCGAAGAAGAAGATGAAGAAGAAGAAGAAGAAGAAGATGAAGAAGAAGAATAAGAAGAAGAAGATGAGGAAGAAGAAGAAGAAGAAGAAGAAGAAAGAGATGAAGAACAAAAAGATGAAGAAGAAGGAGAAGAAATTGAAGGAGAAGAAGGAGGAGAAGAAGAAGTATGAGAAGAAGAAGAAGAAGAAGAAGAAGAAGAAAAAGAATAAGAAGAATAAGAGCAGGAAGAAGTAGTAGAAAAATAAGAAGAAGAAGTGGAAAAAGAACAAGAAGAGGAAGAAAATAGAAGAAGAAGAAGATGATGATGATGATGAAGTGGAAGAAGAAAAGAAGAAGAAAAACAGAAATAAGAATAACAAGGAGAAGAAGAATAAGGAGAAGAAGGAGAAGAAGATGGAGGAGTACAAGAAGAAGAAGAAAAAGGAGAGCAAAAGGAAGAAGAAGAAGAAGAAGAAGAAGGAGATGGTTAAGAAGGAGAAGAAGAAGAAGAAGAAGAGCAAGATGAAGATGATGAAGAAGAAGAGGAGGAAGAAGGTGCAGAGGAAGAACAAGAAGAGAATGAAGAAGAAGAAGTAGAAGCAGAGAACAAGAAGAAATAGAAAAAGGTGAAGAAAATGGAGAAGAAGAAGAAGAAGGAGAAGAAAAGAAAGGAGAAGAAGAAGAAGGCAAATAAGAAGAAAAACAAGAAGAAGATGATGAATAAGAAGAAGGTGAAGAAGAAGAAGAAGAAGAATAAGAGAATGAAGGAGATGGAGAAGAAGAAGACAAAGAAGAAAGAGAAGAAGAAGAAGAAGGCGAAGAAGAAGAAGAAAATGAAGATGAAGGTGTAGAAGATGAAGAGGAAGAAGAAGAAGGAGAACAAGAAGAAGAAGAAGAAGGAGAAGAAGAAGAGGAGCAGAAGAAGAAGAAGAGGGAGAAGCAAGAGGAGAACAAGAAGAAGAAGAGAAAGATGAATGGGAAGAAGAAGAAGAACAAGAAGAAGATAAAGAAGAAAAAGGAGGAGGAGAATGAGAAGAAGAAGAAGAAGAAGTAGAACATCAAGAAGACAATGAAGAAGAAGAAGAAGAAGAAGAAGAAGAAGAAGAAGATTTGGAAGAAGAATTGGAACAAGAAAAAGAAGATAGAGAAGTTGAAGAAGAACAATATGAAAGAGGTGAAAAAGAAGGAGGACAAGGTGAAGAACAAGAAGAAGAAGAACGAGGAGGAGGAGGAGAAGAAGAAGAAGAAGAAAAAGGAGGAGTAGGAGAAGAAGAAGAAGAAGAGGAAGAAGGATAAGAAGAAGAACAAGGAGGGGAAATAGGAGAAGAAGAAGAGGAAGAAGGAGAGGAAGAAGAAGAAAAAGAAGAAGAAGAAGAAGAAGATGAAGAAGAAGAAGAAGAAGAAGATTGAGAGGTTGAAGAAGAAGAAATATATGTAGAAGGAGGAGGAGAAGAAGAAGTGGATCAAGAAGAAGAAGAAGAAGAAGAAGATGTCGAAGAAGTAGAAGAAGATGAGAAAGAAGAAGAAGATGATGAAGAAGAAAAACAGGAAGCACAAGTTGTAGTAAAAGAAGGAGAAGAAGAAGAAGAAGAACAAGAACAAGAACAAGACGTAGAAGAAGAAGATTAAGAAGAAGAAGAAGAAGTTGTAGTCATAATAAAAGAAGAAGAAGATGATGATAATGAAAAAAAAGAAGAAAAAGAAGGAGGAGAAGAACTACAAAAGAAGAAAAACAAGGAGAGGTACAAGAAGAAGTAGAAGTAATAGAAGAAGAAAAAGGAGAAGTGGAAGGAGGAGGAGGAGGAGATTATGAAGAAGAAGAAGGAGATGGAGAAGGAGAAGAAGCAGAACAAGAAGAAGCAGATCAATAAGAAAAAGAAGAAGAAGAAAGAGAATAGGAAGAAGAATAAGAAGATGGAGATGAAAAGAAGAAGAACATAAAGAAGAAGAAGGAGAAGTAGAAGAAGAATATAAGAAGTAGAAAATTAAGGAGTGGATGAAAAGGGAATAGAACAAGAAGAAGTAGGAGAAGGAGAAAAAGAGAAAAAGGGGACAAATATGAGGTAGAAGAAGGAAACGAAGAAGGAGAAGTAGAAGAAGAAGAAGAAGAAGAAAAAGAAGAAAAAGAAGAAGATGGGGAAAAAGAAGTTGAGGAAGAAGAAGAAGAAGAAGAAAAAGGAGATGTAGGAGAAGAAGGAGAAAAAGATGTTGAAGAAGGAAAAAAAGGAGAAAATGAAGAAGAAGAATAAGAAAAAGAAGAAGAAGGAGAAGAAGAAGAAGAAGTTGTAGTCATAATAAAAGAAGAAGAAGATGATGATAATGAAAAAAAAGAAGAAAAAGAAGGAGGAGAAGAACTACAAAAGAAGAAAAACAAGGAGAGGTACAAGAAGAAGTAGAAGTAATAGAAGAAGAAAAAGGAGAAGTGGAAGGAGGAGGAGGAGGAGATTATGAAGAAGAAGAAGGAGATGGAGAAGGAGAAGAAGCAGAACAAGAAGAAGCAGATCAATAAGAAAAAGAAGAAGAAGAAAGAGAATAGGAAGAAGAATAAGAAGATGGAGATGAAAAGAAGAAGAACATAAAGAAGAAGAAGGAGAAGTAGAAGAAGAATATAAGAAGTAGAAAATTAAGGAGTGGATGAAAAGGGAATAGAACAAGAAGAAGTAGGAGAAGGAGAAAAAGAGAAAAAGGGGACAAATATGAGGTAGAAGAAGGAAACGAAGAAGGAGAAGTAGAAGAAGAAGAAGAAGAAATATATGTAGAAGATGAAAAGGGAATAGAACAAGAAGAAAAAGAAGGAAAAAAAGGAGGAGGAGGAGAAGAAGAAGAAGAGATAGAAGAAGAAGGAGAAGAAGAAGAAGAGATAGAAGAAGAAGGAGGAGGAGGAGGAGTAGATGAAGAAGAGGAAGGAGAAGGAGGTGAAGAAGAAGAACAACAACAAGTAGAAGAAGATGAACAAACAAAACTAGTAGGAGAAGATGAAGAAGAAGAAGAAGTCGAAGAAGAAGAAGAAGAGGAAGAAGAAGAAGAAGAAGAAGAAGAATAAGAAGAGTAAGAAGAAGAAGAACAAGAACAAGAAAAAGGTGAAGAAAAAGAAGAACAAGAAGAGGAAAAAAACTAAAAGAAGAAGAAGAAGATGCCAAAGAAGAAAAAGAAGAAGATGACGAAGAAGAAGAACAAGAAGAAGAACAAGAACAAGAAGAAGAAGAAGAAGATGAGGAAGAAGAAGAATAATAAGAAGAAGAAGAAAAAGAAGAGGAAGAAGAAGAAGAAGAGGAAGATGAAGAAGAAGAAGAAGAAGAAAACGAAGAAGAAAATGATAAAGAAGAAGAAAATTAAGAAGGAAAAGAACTAGTAGTAGCAGTAGTAGTAGAAGAAGAAGAAGAAGATGGTGAAGAGGAAGAATAAGAAGAAGTGAAGAAGAAGAAGAAGAAGAAGAAGAAGAAGTTGAAGAAGAAGTAGAAGTATAAGAAGAAGAAGAAGAACAGGAAGACTTAGAAAAAGAAGAAGAAGAAGGAGAAGAAGAAGAAGAAAAAGAGGAAGACGAAGAAGTAGAAGAAGAAGGAGACGAATAATAAGAAGAATAAGAAGTAAAAGTAGTAGTAGTAGAAGATGATGATGATGATGAAGGAGGAGGACGAGGAGGAGGAGGAGGAGAAGAAGAAGAAGAAGAAGAAGAAGCAGTAGAAAATGGAGAGGAAGAAGCAGAAGAAGAAGAAGAAGAAGAAGAAGAAGAAGAAGAAGAAGAAGAAGAAAAAGAAAAAGAAGTAAAAGATGAAGGAGAAGAAGTAGAAGAAGAAGAACATGGAGAAGAAGAAGAAGAAGAAGAAGCAGAAGAAGAAGAAGAAGAAGAAGAAGAAGAAGGAGAAGAAGAAGAAGAAGTCAAACAAGAAGAAGAAGGATTAAAAGAAGAAGAAGAAGAGGAAGAAGAAGGAGATGAAGTAGTACAAGAAGAAGTAGAATATGGAGAACAAGAAGAAGAATAAGAAGAAGAAGGAAGAGAAGAAGAGGAAGAAGTAGAAAAAGAAGAAGAAGAAGAAGAATAAGAAGAAGAAGAAGAAGAATAAGAGAAGAAGAAGAAGAGGGAAAAAGAGAAGCAGAAGGAAAGGAAGTAGATGATGAAGATAAAGAAGAAGAAGAAGAGTAAGAGGAAGAAGAAAAGGAAGAAGAAAAGGATGAAGAAGAAGAAGAAGAAGAAGAAGATGGAGGAGGAAAAGAAGAAGAAGAAGATGAAGAAGGAGAAGGAGAAGAAGAGATGGAACAAGAAGAAGAAGAAGAAGAAGAAGAAGAAGATTAAGAAGAAGAGGAAGAAGAAGTAGAATAAGAAGAAGAAGAAGAAAAAGAAGAAAAGAAGAAGAAGAAGAAGAAGAAGAAGAGGAAGAAGAAGAAGAAGAAAATGAACAAGAAAAAAGGTAAGAAGAAGAAAAAGAAGAAGAATAAGTAAGAGATAAAGAAGAAGAAGAAGGAGAAGGAGAATTAGAAGAAGATGAAGGAGTACAAGGAGAAGAAGAAGGAAAAGAAGGGGATGAAGATGAAGAAGAAGGAGAAGAAGAAAAAGAATAGGAAGGAGAACGAGAAGAAGTAAAAGAAGAAGAAGAAGAAGAAGGAGAAAAGGAGAAAGTGAATAAGAAGATGAACATGATGGCAATGA
>JAIUJO010000066.1:1248849-1328849 GCA_023846275.1 Vanilla planifolia
GTAAGAAGAAGTAGAAGAAGTGGAAGAAGAGGAAGAAATAGATGAAGGAGAAGGAGAATAAGAAGAAGAAGAAGAAGAAAGAAAAGAAGAAGAAGAGGAAGAAAAAGAAGAAGAAAACAAGAAGAAGAACAAGAAGAGGTAGAAGAAAAGAAAGAAGAAGAAGAAGAAGATGATCATGAAGAAGAAGAAGAAGAAGAAGAAGAAGAATAAGAAGTAAAAGAAGAAGAAGTTAAAGAAGTTGATGAAGAAGAAGAAGATGGTGAAGAAGATGATGAAGAAGAAGAAGAAAAAGAAGAAAGGGAAGAAGATGAAATAGAAGAAGAAGAAGAAGAAGGAGAAGGAGAAGAAGAAATAGAAGAAGAAGAAGAAGAAGAAGAAGAAGAAGAAGTAGTAGGATAAGAAGAAGTAGACAGAGAAGAAGAAGGAGAAGAAGAAGAAGAAGAAGAAGGAGATGAAAAAGAAGGAGAAGAGGATGTAGAAGACGAAGAAAAAGATGATGAAGCTGATTATGATTAAGGAAGAGGAGGAGGAGAAGAGGAAGAAGGAGAAGAAGAAGAAGGTGGAGTGGAAGTAGTAGAAGAAGAAGAAGTAGAAGAAGAAGAAGTAGAAGGAAAAGGAGAAGAAGTTGTTGTAGAAGAAGGAGAAGAAGGAGAAGAAGAAGAAGAAGAAGAAGAAGAAGAAGGAGATGAAGGAGCAGAAAAAGAAGAAGAAGAAGATAACGAAGAAGAAGAAGAATAAGAAGAAGGAGAAGAAGAAGAGGAAGAAGGAGAAGAAGAAGAAAAAGAAGAAGAAGAAAAAGAAGAAGAAGAGTTAGAAGAAGAAGTAGAAGGGAAAGATGAAGAAGAAGGAGAAGAGTAAGAGAAAGAAGAAGAGGAAGAAGAAGAGTTAGAAGAAGAAAAAGAAGAATAAGAAGAAGAAGTAGAAGAAAAAGAAGAAGAGATTGAAGAAGAAGAAGAAGAAGAAGAAGAGAAAGTGACAAAAGAAGTAGTAAAAGAAGGAAAAGAAGAAGAAGAAGAAGAAGAAGACAAAGAAGGAGAGGAAGAAGTAAAAGAAGAGGAAGAAAAAGGAGGAGAAGAAAAAGAAGAGGAATAAGAAGGAGAAGAAGAAGAAGTAGGGGAAGAAGTAGAAGAAGAAGAAGGTGAAGAAGAAGAAGATGGAGGAGAAGAAGAAGAATAAGAAGAAAAGAAGAAAAAGTAGAAGGAGGAGAAGAACTAGAGTAAGAAGAAGGAGAAGAAGAAAGAGAAGAAGAAGGAGAAGAAGAAGAAATAGAAGAAGAAGAAAGAAATGAAGAAGAAGAAGAAATAGAAGAAGAAAAACAATAAGAAGTAGATGAAGAAGAAGAAGGAATACAGGAAAAAAAAGAAGAACTAGAAGAAGTAATAGAAGAAGAAGAAGAAGAAGAAGAAGAAGAAAAAGAAGGAGGAGAAGAAGAAGAAGATGTAATAGAAGTAGAAGAAGAAAGAGAAGAAGACGAAGAAGAAAAAGACGGACAGGAAGTAAAAGATGTTGGAGAAGCAGAAGAAGTAAAAAAGGAGCAGGAAGGCAATATGCAGAGATAGAAGGAGTAGAAGTAAAAAAAGAAGAAGGACAAAAAGGAGAAGAAGAAGAAGAAGAAGAATAGAAAGAAGAAGAAGAAGAAGAAGAAGAAGAAGAAGAAGAGGAAAAAGAAGTGGTAGAAGAAGAAGAAGAAGAAGAGGAAGAAGGTGAAGAAGTAAAAGAAGAAGAAGAAGAAGAAGAAGGAGAAGAAGAAGAAGAGGAAGTAATAGAATTAGAAGAAGAAAGAGAAGAAGACGAAGAAGAAGAAGACAGATAGGAAGTAGAAGAAGTAGTAGAAGAAGTAGGAGAAGCAGAAGAAGAAAAATAGGAGCAGGAAGGGAATCGACAGAGATATAAGAAGGAGTAGAAGTAGAAAAAGAAGGACAACAAGGAGAAGAAGAAGAAGAAGAAGAAGAGAAAGAAGAAGAAGAAAAAGAAGAAGAGGAAAAAGAAGAGGTAGTAGAAGAAGAAGAAGAAGAGGAAGAAGAAGAAGAGGAAGAAGAAGAAGATGAAGAAGAAGAAGAAGAAGAAGAAAAAGACATAGAAGATGAAAAGGAAGGAGAAGAAGAAACAAAGAAGAATAAGATGAAAGAGAAGAAGATTATAATGGGTAAGAAAAGAAGAAGTAGAAGAAGAAGAGAGGAAGAAGAAGAGGAAGAAGAAGAAGAAGAAGATTATGATGATGAAGAAAGGGAAGAAAATGACAATGATTATGATGAAGAAGAACAAGTAGTTGTAATAGTAGTACTAGTAGTAGTAGTAGTAGAAGTAGAAGAAGAAGATGATGATGATGATGAAGAAGTAGAAAAAGAAGAACAAGAAGTTGAGGAAGAAGAAGTAGAAGAAGAAGAACAAGCTAAAGAAGAAGAGGAAGATGAATAAGAAGAAGAAGAAGAAAAAGATGAAGTAGAAGAAGAAGAACAATAACAAGAAGTAGAAGAAGAAGAAGAAGGACAAGGAGAAGAAGAAGGATAAGAAGGAGAAGAAGAGGAAGAAGAAGAAGAAGAGAAAGAAGAAGAAGAAGAAGTAGAAGAAGAAGAAGATAGAGAAGAAGACGAAGAAGAAGTAGAAGAAGAAGAAGAATTAGATGGAAAAGAAGAAGTAGTAGTAGGTGAAGAAGAAGATTGAGAAGTAGAAGGCGAAGAATAGAAAGGAGTTGAAGAAGAAGACAAAGGAGAAGAAGAAGTAGAAGATGAAGGAGAAGAGGAAGGAGAAGAGGAAGATGAAGAAAAAGGAGGTGTAATAGGAGTAAAAGAAGCGGAAGTAGGAGAAGAAGTAGAATAAAAAGAAAGAGAAGAAGAAGAAGAAGAAGTTGAAGAAGTAGAAGAAGAAGAAGAAAGAGAAGAAGTAGAAGAAGAAGAAGAAGGAGAAGAAGTGAAAGAGGAAGAAGAAGAAGAAGAAGAGGAAGAGGAAGAAGAAGAAGAAGAAGAAGAAGAAGAAAAAGAAGAAGATGAAGAAAAAGAAAAAAAAGAGAAGAACAAGAAGAAGAAGAGGACGAAGAAGAAGTAGGAGCAAAAGTGGAAGAAGAAGTAGAAGAAGAAGAAGATGAAGAAGAAGAAGAAGAAGAAGAAGTAGAAGAAGAGGAAGTCATGGAAGAAGAAGTAGAAGACAAAGATCAAGAAGAAGAATGAGAAGGAGAAGAAGAAGAAAAAGGAGAGGAAGAAGGAGAAGAAGAAGTAGAAGAAGAAGAAGAAGAAGAAGAAAAAGAGTAAGAAGAAGGGGTAGAAAAAGAAGAAGAAGAAGAAGAAGAAGAACAAGAATAAAAAGGAGAAGAGGAAGGAGAAAAAGAAGAAAAAGAAAAAGAATAAGAAGGAGAAGAATAACAAGAAGTAAAAGAAGGAGTAGAAGGCAAAGAAGAACAACAAGAATATGTAGGTGACGGATAACAAGAAGAAGAAGATGTAGAAAAAGAAGAACAAGACGATGAGGAAAGAGAAGAAGAAGAAGAAGTTGTTGAGGAAGAAGTTGAAGTAGTAGAAGAAGAAGAAGAAGAAGAAGTAGAAGAAGAAGGAAAAGAAGGAGAACTAGGAGAAGAAGATGAAGGAGAGCAAGAAGAAGAAGAAAAGGAAGAAGAAGAAGCAGAAGGAGAAGAATAAGAAGAAGAAGGAGAAGAAGAAGATAAAGGAGGAGAAGAAGAAGTAGAAAAAAGAGAAGTTGAAGAAAAAGAAGAAGAGGAAGTCATAGAAGAAGAACAAGTAGAAGAAGGAGAAGAAGAAGAAAAATAAGAAGGAGAAGAAGAAGAAAAAGGAGAAGAAGAGGAAGAAGAAGAAGAAGAAGAAGAAGAAGAAGATGAAGAAGAATGGTAAGAAGAAGAAGAAGATGATGATGATGGAAAAGAGAAGATGATGAAGAAAAGAAGAGGAGGAGGAAAAAGAAGAAGAAGAGTAAGAAGAAGAAGATGGAGAAGAAGAGGAGGAGGAAGAAGAAAAGAAGAAGGAGAGGAAGAAGATGAAGAATAAGAAGGACAAGAAGAAGGAGAAGGACGAGAAGGAAAAGAAGAAGAAGAAGAACAAGAAGAAGGAGGAGAAGAAGTAGAAGAATAGGGAGACGACGATGAAGAAGAAGAAGAAGATTAATAGGAAGGTGAAGAATAAGAAGAAGAAGAAGAAGAAAAAGAAGAAGAAGATAAAGAAGAAGCAAAAGAAGAAGGAGAAGAAGAAAGAGAAGAAGTAGCAGAAGAAGAAGATAGGGAAGAAGAAGAAGAAGAAATAAAAGGAAAAGGAGAATGGGAAGAAGAACAAGCATAAGATGAAGGAGAAGAAGAAGAAGAAGGAGAAGAAGAATTAGGAGAAGAAGAAGGAGAAGTAGAAGAAGAAGAAGAAGAAGAAGAAGAAAGAAAAGAAGTAGAAGAAGAAGAAGAAGAAGAAGAAGAAGAAGGAAAATGAGAAGCAGAGGAAGTTGAACAACAAGGAGAAGGTGTAGAGGAAGGATGAGAAGAAGAAGAAAAAGAAGGAAAAGAAGAAGAAGAAGAAGAAGAAGGAAAAGAAGAAGAAGAAGAAGAAGAAGAAGAAGAAGAAAAAAAGAAGAAGAAGAAATAGAAGAAAAAAGAGAAGGGGAAGAAGAACAAAAATAAGAAGGAGAAGAAGAAGAAGAAAATTATTTAGCATTGTAATTTGACACAATTCAAAGTGAGGTTCAATTCAGAAACATAAAACGTCATTTAACTCATCTTCAGGGCATTATCCAATCAAATATTTATTTTTAAAGTTTTAAATTATTTGCATTCTACTACTTTCTCATTCTTTGTTATATTAGTTCATACCTGATTTGACATTTTTTAAATTTTACTTTTCCTCCCTTCATTTTCTTGGAATGCTATGTTCCGATACAATTTACCTAATTTTTTCAACTTTTTCTACTTTCATCGTGTTATATTACCACATAAATCTGAATCCCTAGACCTATGGAAATTACATTACTTTGATTGGTTTGTATTATATTGCTTCTATTGATCACATTTTTCTTTTAATATATAATATATCATATTAAAAATCTAACTAATTTTTATTTATGCTTATTTACATTTGTCATTATTAATAAATTCTATTGAGGCCTATTCAAGAAAAAAATTTGTTTAACTCATCTTAATGAGACCAATCTAATTAAATATTCATTTTAAAATTTTAAAATTTTTTACTTTCTATGGCTTTGATGCGCTTTTTGACACATTTCTATCTCTACTAAAGTTAATTGAGGTTGTTTTACTTGATCTCTTTTTACATTAGAAATCAAATTTCTAATAAAATTTATATCATTTCTACTTTATTACATATCTTCTTAATATTTAAATATTTATTAAGAATTTTTTTCGTTTCATAATTTTCTAATCAATAGTAATTCTAAATGTCATATATTTTCATTTAATAGATGTCTTTGCGCTCATTTGGATAGGCTCTATAAAATTGAAAACTCATCGTCAAAATTTTAAATATTTTGGTTTTTATATCTTCGACAAACATTATGATATTTTTCACTCATACTTGATTTGATGGTGAAGGATGTTATTTTATAATATTTAGTTACGTGGAATAAAAATTTCTCAGTCTATTTATCTATTTTATTTAATTCTGTTACTTTTATTTCATTGTATTTCTATATAACTCTAATGCATCTCTCATGTGACCTTCATATCGCTTTCATTTTTATGTTATATAAGTTCAAATTTTGTCATTGAAGCTTTACTACATATATTCAAATAAATTTAAAATAATTATTGATTATTATTTATATATATTTACTTTTGAACAATACTCGATCGAGATAAAAGAACTATTGTTTGACTGATCATGTTTAGTTTTATCCCAAAAAATATTTGGTTTTAAGGTTTTAAATACTTTGGTTTCTTTTGCTTTGGTATAATGGAATACAACTTTTCCAAACAATTTAAATGATTAGATTAAATTCCTTACTTTGATTTAGCTCAATTATTATGAAACTCTAATTCTCTACTTGTGTGACATTTATCTTCTTATGGTTAAGTTAAATTTCATTGCTTAAATTTATTTCATTTTAGCTTTAATACATATTTTTAATACAGTTATCATTTTTTATTTTTATTTTCTTATTTGATAACTCATAACAATTCAAACTGATGTCTAATGTAGATAACTAAAACTTCATTAGACTAACCTTAATGAGTACTATCGAATGAATTTTTCTTTTTAAATTTGTAAGCATTTCTTTCTAATATTTTTACATGATTCATGAGAAAGTTTGATTCATATATGATTTTTGGATTGAGGATGTCATAGTTCACATTAACATCCTAAAATACAACTTTTCTGTGTAATTTATCTCATTTATCTTGAATAATAGTGTTACAATATATGATCTTATAATCTTGCAATGCAATTTTCTTGTGATGTATTCCTCATTTGAGCTTTAATATTTATTTACCAAATATTTATATAATGATTTTTTATTTTTTAAACTTATTAATATTTTAATTATAGTAATTAAAAAAAATTTATTTGAAATTAGGTTTTATCTTCTTCAAAATCTTTTATTTCCTATTATTCTTTTGCTACCTTATAGAATATTTTTATTTATACCATATTTGATGATAGAGAACATTACAAATGATACTTATAGAATTTTGGAATGCAATATTTTGGGAAAACATATCATATTTCTTCAAACTTTTTGCTATTGTTATAATTACAAATCTCCTCTAGCATAACCTATAATAGTTTTTAATTTGATATATTACATTGATTAAAAGTTTTATATTCAAGATTTAATACATATTTACCTAACATTAAATTGAAATTTTCTTATTATTTATTCGAAGTCTCTTAAAATCATATAAATTTCAAACAAGATCTAATTCAGGAGAAAAAAACGTCATTCAAATTGTCTCTATGACTGTATCTAAGTAAATATTATTTTCCCTATTTGTAAATAGTTTATTTCCTAAAGGTTTTGAACATTTTATGAGAAATATTTTGTAGTACATTTTCTAATGATTAAGAAAGTTACATGATCTCTTTAGTACCATAAATTGGAATATCGTTTAAAAAATTATTTGATTTCATTAATTTTTTAATTATTTACATTACTATGTAGCCCTAAATTCGATTATTTGTGTCTTCATGCTTTTGTTTTGTTATGTTACACTTTTTTTAATTTATCTTATTTTAGCATTAATATATATTTAATAAATACTAAAACATTACTTTGTTATTATTTATGCTTATAAACTTCGATAATACACAGAAAGTTTGAACAAGATCTCATTAAGATGAAACAAATATTGCTGAACTCACCTGATGTGTTCTCTGCAACTTAATATTCATTTCTTTTTTTTTAAGTATGTTAGTTTTTTTGGAATTGTTTTCTTTGTGAGGAAATTTGTTTCATACTACATTTATTATTTGATATTAAAAATTATTTTTGCATATATTATCTTATTTTTGTAAATGTTTTTCTTTTAGTTAATTATATTAGTATGACACTCAAAATCTTTTCTTGCTTGACCCTTATAGAGTTTCGTATTACACTGCTTTATTTTATCAAATTTTAGCTTTTCATATAATTACATAATTTAAAAATAGTAACTTATGATTATTTCCACTTATTTACTTAGTTATTAAAAGAAATTCCAAACAAGGATCGATCAAGATCAAAGAAATATCTTAAGGCTTGTCTCAACTAGTTCTGTTAAATTAAAAAATGATTTTTTATATTTCTAGGCATTTTATTTTCTTCTATTTTGACAAGTTTTATACAACATTATTTTTAAAACCTAATTTCATGATAAAGGATGTTAAATTAAGTTTTCTTAGTACCATGAAATGATACTTTCCCATACAATTATGTCATTCATTTAAATTTTTTGCTTTGATTTCATTAAATAAAATAAAACTCTAGAGCAATTCTTGTACAACTTATACATAGCTATTTTTTTATTAAATTACATTACTTCAATTATCGCATTTAAGATTTAATATATAAACTTAATGTTAAATTAATAATTTGGTACTATTTATTTATATTATTTTTGGTAATTCATAGTTATCCCAAAAATTACCAATTAAGACATAACAAATATCATTTTATTAATTTCACCAAGCTCCATTTACCGAACTATTCAATTACACAAACACACACACACACACGCACACACACACATATATATATATATATATTATTTAGTTATTCTCTTGCTTTAAAAGACATTTTTAAATTTTTTGTTAATTTTACATAGAGAATGTTGCACTTGATCTCTTCAAAATCATTAAATGCAACTTTCTTGTGTAATTTATCATATTTTTGGGATATTTTGTTTTTATTTAGTGGTATTACAATAAAACTCAATTATCCTCCCATGTGACTTTTACATCGCTTAGTTTTAGATACATTAGATTGCCTAAATTGATTTCATTTCAACATTATTATATTGTTACTTAATTTTTAAAACATGATTTATTTTTTCTTTTTTCTTTCTTTATCTAATTAATTTATAGTAATTCAAAATGTTGCTCAAATAGAATGAAACAAAAATCACTACAATAATCTTAAAAAGATCAATCTATTAAAATATTAGCTTTTATATTTTTAGATATTTTATTTTCAATGGTTATTTATGCTTTATGAGTTATTTTAATTTGTACTTAATTGAACTATTAAGAATATTACTCTAATTGCCCATACCTTCTTGGAATGCAACCTTGCTACATAACTTAAGTTATTTCCTCAACATTTCAATTTAATTTTATCAAATATATGTAGCTGTAAAGCTCATATATCAGCGTTTGAACTGCTTTTAATTATTAAATCATATCACTTAAATTTATCTTGCTTTAACTTTAATAAATATTTAATAAAAAATTGAAGAAAAATATAAATATTATTTATGCTTATTTAATTTTCTAATTTGTAGTAATTTCAAATAAGGCTCAGTGAAGACAAAAGAAATGTCATTTGGAATGTCTCAATGAGCTTCATCTAATAACAAATTTGTTTTATATTTATTTAGAAATTTTCTTTTTTGTGTTAAAATAATTTAAAGGACATTTCAATTTCTACCTGATTTCACGGTTAAGGATGCCACAGATGATCTCCTTTGTTTCTTTAAATTTTTCATCTGAAACATTTTATAATACTATATAATTGTAAATCTCATCTCATGTTACGTATATATCACTTGTGTTTCACTCTATCATTTTGCTTCAATTTCACTTTTTTATTTTTTATTATATCTTTAATTCAAATTAACAGAATAACTCATTATTATTTGTGCTTATTTATTACAAAATTCATAGTGATTTTTGATGATTTTTTATCTCATTTAAAAAATTTTGTAATTGAATATTTTTTTTCATTTATTTGGCATTTTTAAGATAATTTTTTATTTGTAGCTAATTTGATGATCAAAGAAATTACTATTAATCTCCATTTTATTTTAAAATACATTTTTTTCCACAAATTTAATCTCATTTCTTCAAAATCTTTTCTTCGATTTGTATACATTATAGGGAAACTGGAATTCTTCTACTATTTTTCATTTACATTACTTTCATTTGATTACATTTATTTGTTCAATTTTTTTTATTTTAACTTTATTATATATTTACTTAGTATTTTAAATTTAATTTATTTTTTATTATGGTTATTTTTTTTTTTGTAACTTTCAATAATTTCAAATGAGCTTTGCTTGAGAAGAAATAAAAGTTAGGGTAATCAATCGGACGTGCTCTATATAATTGAAAGTTCATTTTTAAACTTTTAAATTTCTTTCAAATATCTTTAGCATCTTTTAAGATACATTTTATTTATAACTGTTTTATTAGTTGTAGAAGCTACTTTAGGTATCTTAGATAGGAAATTTATTATGTAATTTATCTCATTTCTGTGAACTTTTTTCTTTTATGTATCTATAAAACTCGAATTCATTTCTCATGTGACCTTCACAATCCCTTCATATTTTTATATCAGGTTGGCTCAATTTATCACATTTAAACTTTAATATATATCCATTAAATAAAAATAATTATTTGTCACATTCTTTTGTTACATGTGTTCTTCTAATTTTAAAGTCATAGTAACTCTTAAATACTTAATTAGATTGAGCCCATCTAGATGTGTCCAATGACATTTTTTCCATTGATATCCAACCTTATTTTAAATTACTACCAATTATCAAAATATATAAGCTTAAGTAATAATAATTTAATATTTTGTAATATCATAAATATATATTGAAGTTAAAAATATTTGAGTTGATGGGTTAAAATATAGCATATTAAAAGGGATATAAAGGCTAAAAGAGAGGAGAAATAGTACTTATAAAAAATAGGAAAATATATACAAAAGGTGAATTAAGATACTAAGGGATCAAGTATAACATCATCAATCATTAAATCAAATATGAAATATTAATCACTAGAAAAGTATGTGAAATGCTTAGAAAAATGATTTAAAAAACTTAAAAATAAATATTTAAAAGATATAGTTTGCCTAGTTTAGTCCAATGATGATTTTCTTCAACTCGACCAAATCTCGTTTGCAATTACCATGTGTTATAGAATAAAAAATTATAAGTTGTAATAAATTATTACTTTATTGTTAACAAAATAAATATTTTATTTGAAATGGAAAAATCTGAATTAATGTAGCATAACCACATCAAAAAAGTGTAATGCTCCCATAATAAAAGAACTGGTGCTTTCCAAAAATATAACTAAATCAAAGGAAAAAAATTGAATAAATGTTACAAATGATTAGGGAAAGCAAAATCCTATGATTTTAATGTCAGTAAGTGTAACATTCCTGATTATCAAATCATGTTTCAATCGATTTGCCTTATTAAGTGCATTAAAAAAATAAAAATTAAAAAAAAATTAGTAATATTAAAGTAAATATTAATTTGAAAGAAATTGTCAAAATGTGTCCAACAACATTTGTCTTTTTTTGCTCATAGCACAATTTGAATTTCTATGAATTAACTAATTAAACAAGTATAAAACAACAAAATTATTATTTTATTATTAAGGAATATTATATTAAACCTAAAATGAGATAAATTGAAACAAATAAATATAAAAAAATAAAAGTAATTATTACATAATAAAATTTTTATAATGAAATATTGCCAAAAAAATTCAAAGTAAAATGTTGGAAGAAATGTGATAAGTTGTATATGAAAGTTGTATTTCGTGGTGTTAAGGAGATATTAAGACATTATTGTTCATAAAATGAGATACAAATCAAAATATCTTACAAATCATGCAAAAACCCTAGAAATTAAAATTCTTTTAAATACATAAAAATGTATTTGTAACTAGACGAAGCTTATCAAAGTGAGAACGTTGACATTAGTTTCTTTTAGGCCAAATCAAGTAATGGTAAAAAACTATAAAGTCATGTGTGGGGGAAAAGTTATAAGTCTCATGAATGTAAGTTATATTTGGCTAATCAATATTATTAAAAAAAACTTTTAAAAGGGATAATTGAAACATAAATTTAAAATTAATTTTTTATGTATTCATCTAAAACATAACATTTATAATATATGTACACACCAAGATTAGGTAATACATGTCAAAACTAGTCTTGGTTGTTGGGAAAACTCGAAGCCACATGGCCCTCTCATTCTTTACCTCTTGCAGCAACAAAAAGGCCTGGAGAACATAGAACAAGCAATTACAAAGAAATCATTTCAACAGAACCATAGAAAAATCAATCAGCAACATAAAGTAACCATGCATTCAAAACATTACAACTAGTGAACTGGATTTAAAAAAAACAAGTGAAATCATATGTGGTTGCAATTGCCCCAAGCAAGATTTACAACCTCTAAATGAAAATTTCGATTAAATCCCTTTAAAAATAAATGAAATTGCTTGTGACCAAAATTTGATATTAGGAACTCACAACATGCATGTGGAAAAAGAAAGTAAAAATAAGAAAACAAACATGTAATCCCCATAGCAGGTAAAAAAGGACCTACCAGTCATTTTGGATGATAATGAACACTTCAATGTCAGTTGAACATTTTTTATATGTTAAAGTTTTATAGAAGAGATGATCATGGATGACAAAAGAGATGCCTTTGCGAGGGCAATTGAATTAAAAGTCCCAACATTTGACACAAAACTGCTCGAGATTATATTCGTAGAAATGGCCATTAATCCCACTAAGAACATTGTGAAGGTGTGCAATATGAATCTAAGAATGATTAGCAAAAGCGACATGGGTACTAAAACAAATTAAAAACAACATTATCATAAGAAAAAAAGATGTTAGTAGTAAACATCGAAAATAAAATAGTCAAGCCCTCTCTTTTCATAAGATTCATCACCCATTTTGCCCATTTCATAAGACCACTTTTAGTCACATCTCCATTTGTTTTGCTATTATTTTGAAGTATAAATCTAAAATAATGAATAGTATCGAAAATATTTTTTATAAGTCTAATTTAGCTTAAACTTCTTTATTAGTATTATAAAAATGAATAGTATCGAAAACAAATGTATGCACTAAAGCTCTTAATCTTAGATTTGACAATATAAAGGATTCATAAATAATACAAAATGATACAAATTTAATCTAAAGTCTTCATAAATCTAACTATAATTACAAATTCTATAGACTATTCTCTTACAATGCATACACAAATCATTTAAACATACTTAATGACTTAACATACTTCTATTAATATTATGTTATGTCTTTTTAAATAAAAAAAATTAATGGTTCTTTTTTCGTGTCTTAACCTTTTAATACATGTAATCATGGTCAACCTTCCTAATATAAAATTTAAAAATCATTATGAGATATATTAGTATTATATTATTATTTATGTTCAATCACTTTATCCCTATGATTTAAAAGCAATACTTAGAAACTTAATTTTTCCATAATTACATAATTGCACACATCACATTTATTTTTATGAATAAATACCAACATACTTTTATGTCATTCATCTAATATATTGTCTTCAGAAAAAAATTGTATAGTTTTGTAAGCCAAAATATTGTTGTTATTTCTAAAAATTTTCAAACAACAACAAAAGATGTTTTTAGTCCAACTACATTTACAAATTTCATCTTTTTTAATGTTTTATTTACTTTCTTTTTGTGAATACAATGGTTAAAAAATTAAAATTAATGTTTTCTTTGAAAAATTAAATTTCTCTTATCCAATTAAAAAGACTTCAAAAATTCATCAAAGTTTAGTATCCTCATAATTAACCATAACTTTTTTATCATGATTCTATATAAGATTTTCTCACTAATCAATATATCAAAAACATAGCTCGAAAACTTTATTCTTAAATAAATTCTTTATTTCATCATTAAAATTCTACACTTAATCCTAGAAGAATCTTCTCCAAGCATGACTATATAATACTTACAATCTAAATAATCTCTTTTATTTCTTTAAATAATTTGTGTTGTGCAAGCTCCACTATTACAAGTAATCCCCCTATTGTTTCTTCAACAAAAAATTTAACAACAATAATATCGCACACTAAAGCAAACTTTATTTTATCTTTTTATCTTATTTATTAGCTCCTCATACTTATAAACGTCATGATAACAATTAAATTATTGCACTACTCTTAAAAGCCTATAATTCTTCTCTTAAAAATTCTTTTCACATAAAAGGTTTTCTTCTATTGACTTTCCAAATCAATCCAAAATATTTTCTTTACACTGGCATCTAATCTTACTCTTTGGAGCCATACATGCCAACAATACTAATAGCTTACCCTATTATAACAAACTGTAAATATAACATTTTATTCATAAGTTTATTAACGTCTGCTACATCATTGTTTTAATTGTTCTCCAAAATTATAATAACGGCATTTCTATTCCTATTCTACTATTACCTAAGAAAACCTAGAATCTTAAAGTAATAATTTATGTGATTTTCTCACCTAACCACTTAATTATTTTAACATAATTTTTATCTTCTCATAAATTAGGATATTAGACAATTTTATAAACAGGAAAAGAGTTTTAAGAAAGGCTAAAATACCATTTTCTTAAGTAGGTCATAAGAATGGTAACAAACATCTAAAGAAGAATAAACTCATGATATGCTCGATGAAACAACAACAAAGTGATATACAATGAAATACAATAGATAAAAAACACAACATTTTCCAAAAGCACATTAAATTTCTACTATTTAGGGGTGCGAATTCAACAAATTCAATTAGTTAAGCAAATCAATCAGCTCGACCAATCAAATCCAGTTAAGTCAATTTGGAAATCAAACTAAATTGAACAATGAGGCTAAATAAAAAAATTGAATATTGTTTGAAAACAAAACTGAATAAAAAACACCAAACTTCTTTTTTGGGCTTGATTAATGGACCAAATTCAAGATTCATAAACTAAATTTTTGCTAGATCAAAACCAAAAACAATAGAACTAAATTGAACAAACTATAACGTAGAACTAGAAAACATAGATACATAATAATTCAATTGTTACGAATGATTTAGTTCCTTAAATTGAAAAACTAAACTGAAATCAAAAGAATATTAAATCATAAATCAAAACCACCATGAGTTTTTTCAAAGTGAATCAAATTGACCTAATATTGTTGATTCAATTCGATTTTTTGGTTTAAACTAAATAACACACAATCACACAACCATACAAAATGTTATGGTGCTGGAAACATGGTATAAATGTGTTAGCATAATCACAACGTATAAGAAGAAAGTCCTTTCCTACATCATTAACACCTCTACAAAATAAAGCATCATTTTAAACAATGCATAATAGTAATTAAGAAATTATCCCACAAATGAGGAACTAACAATTTACAATGATTAACACACATATCTGTACAATTTAGGAAATCAACAAGGATAAAAAATTATTTCTTGTTAACCATACAACACAATAATAGCATTTCCAATAAGATCTAGTTTCTTGCCCGCACACCACCTCGACATCCACAAAAAAGAAAGACTAATCCGAGGCCATTTTCGGCAAAATATTTCAATATGGTAGCTTTTGAAAACTAGGAACACCATTTAGTTTTATATGTTTAATGCATAGTGAAAAGCTTGATATTGCATGAAAACCCCAAGGATTCACACCCATGTGTGACATACTAGAGAAGAAAATAATCTATCTTTGGGATAATAGCAATGATTTTATTTTAGTCAACAAAGCAACAACAAACACTACAAAAAGATGCAATATTTAACTCCATTACAGTACAAAATAAAAAGAATTGGTTGTAATCACCTGTGTAACTCCTTAACAATAAATTCCTTTAATAAACACCATATGAAACTCATTAAAAATACATCATTGGAAGCATTAGGATTACTTACATTGCAGGGGTAGGGATCCCCAATAACTATATTAATCAAACATTTACAGTTGAAGATAAGCTCCTTCAATCACGTGCTTTCAAACCATTCCAAATAAATAAAAGGCGAACCTGAATTCTTCCCAAATAACTTGAGCCAAAGGATGGCAGCAACGTCACCCCCAATAGTATAAATGTTTGAAGAAAACACCAATTTTGCTACACTCCTTTGCACCCTCAAATCAACACAAGTTCTTCAAGTGTGCATGTTTGATGCTTAGAAAGATGCCTAAGAAGAACAAATATATAATTATTGTATCCACAATCCTGTGACCATATCCCAGTACGAAAGGATCTCAGCAACAGCTTCAACATCGTAAGGCTTCAAGTTTCCATCCAAGCACCAAAAAATTGGGTAACAAAAAATGTCATCATAATGGTTTACAGGTAGGATTTGTTCCCACATCTTCTGAATTCATACCACAATTCATAATGATTGAACAACAAGCTATCATGTGTGTGATTCCCGTTACACTCCAATCCAATCTTCTCAAGTCTCTTCGACTATTCTTCCTTTATCCTGCTACAAAACTAGATATTATGTAATACAAAGATTCTCCCTTTCTCTGACTTCAACTTCAGAGCAAGCCTCTCAAATCCCACCTAAACAAGTTGATCAGGAATGTGAAGAAAAATGGCACTGACATAGATCAGATCAAAGGAATTGTCCTTCCCAAACCCAGAAAAATCCATATCCTCCTCTTTACAGATGAGCAGGCGCTTGTTGAGGAGACCGTGAGAAGGCAGCTCATACCGGAGAGCTACGAGAAGGGAGAGTTCATCTCGCTCAAAACAATGGAAATGGCACGAATCAAGGTACCGAATAAAGTGGAGACCAACATGAAGAGTGCCACAGCCAACCTCCAGTCCGCGGTCAGAAGATTTGAGAGCAATTGTAAAGGCAAGGAACTCAAAGACATCATGGCCGCCAGCCCATGGTTCGCCATAGTTGCTATGGTGCTCCTCCACAAGCAGTTCAGCCGGGCAAGGGAGAGATGTGTGATCCCCCAAATCGCCATCGTAGTGCGAAATGCCCTTGAAGATGAGGATAAGAGAACACCATACTCGTCAAATGGATTCGATGGACAGAGAAACGCTAATAAGTTAATCTATTAAACAGTACCTGACGAGATCCTCGAGCTAGCTGGCGACAGTACGGGTATTAATGCCTTTGCTTTGGGAATGGCTGGCTGAGTGAGTATTGGGAGGCTCAAAAAGAGAATTGAGGCAGATTTGAGAGTGGGGCCAGTTGAGGTGGTCGACAGTAGAAGCAATCTACTCTGGTCGACGGTAGCCCACAATGGCTCCGGAGGACGAAAGGCAAGTAGAAGAAGGCGAGTGCGATTGGAGGAGAAGGAAAAGGAGTGCAGCAGAAGCGGAGGTCGGGGAGAAGGGAGACCTTCACGCCACCACCTAGCGAAGGAGCCATGATAGAGATCTGGGCCCCAGTAAACACAAGAATGAGAATTTATATTTTAAAGTATTAAATATTTTAAAAATGATTTTAATCTATTTTAGTCCTCTCCAATAAAAAATACCTTTTCAAAACTTTTTGAAAATATTATTTTCTTGACTTTTCAACCATTTTTTGATTTAATCTTAAAAAACACAACACAGAAAAATCTAACAGTTTTCATGACATTTTTCTTTTTATGTATTCAAAATTCCTTTTTAAAAACTTTATTTTGCTAAGGCTCGATTTTAAATCTTGTCAAAATGCTTGCAATAGAAAAAGGCTATTGAAATGCAATACTAAAGCTTGATTTGTTTGAAAACTTCTATCAATTTTTTCAAACATATTAAATATTCTTATTATATATATAATATTATCCTATAGATCCATAATTTAAAAGTTTTTTTAAGGTTTACAAACAAAACCTATTTACATCAACTATATTCTAAGTATTTCGTTAAAAGATTCTTGCATCTACTAAGAAATATAATCCTTTAAGTGCTCTATAAGTTACAATCAATGATTTCATATAGTGGTTTGGTAAGAAGGCCTATAAAAAATTTCTCAATATTTAAAATTATGAAAGTATCGAAAGGTTCATAATTTTATTAATAATTTTTCCAACAATAATACAAACATTGTATATGATAATGCATATTTTGGATGATAAGGTAAACCACTATAGTTTGTGACTAAATCATTTGGGATTGTTGCTATGCCAATAATCTATTCAAACCACTAAATATAATTATTAATAAACATTATAAGTTAAGTTAATAAAGAACTAATGAAAACATACTATTTATTATTGACGAAATGTTTTTGTTCAAAAACCTGCTAGTAGACAAATGACTCAAAAATAATGTCATAGAATTTTAAGGGAGTCAAAAAATAAATCCAGTCCACATCGATGCATAAAATATAATATGAAACATAAACATTGTAATAATTAGATAATTTAAAGCACTATTAGTAGAGTGCAATGCCTTTATTCATCAACTAAATTTAAGTTATGTTAAATGTATTAGCTAATATGTTGTATAAGTTCCATACATGACTTGTATCTTATAGTTGAATAATTTATATAGGATAGGCATGACACTATTAAGATTATAAAATTGTTTCATGTAAGTTTGTAATATAAAAAATATAACCTTCACACATACGATCTAATATAGATTAATAATTAATATTTAATATCATAATATCAATTTTTTTGTCAATTCTTATAAATGGATATATGGTTGATCAATATACATTTGATAATTTTCTTTAAGAGGTCAACTCTATATTACATAGATTTATTAATGAAAGCTTTAAAGGATGAATGTGTTGAATGTTATAGAGAAAATATAAAAAAATCTCCATCTAAGTAAATTTATAATGGCAAGTTGTGATATTTAATTTTGAAATATGGATTCAAAATTATGTGTGTGAACTTGTAAAGCATAATGAAAGGCATGGTTATACATAAAACCCTACCAAAGGATTTCATTCCCAAGTAACACACGAGATATAAAATCAATTTGCTAAACTAAAATTAGCTTGTCTCTTAACTCTATAAACAGAAGTCCCCAAAATAGTTTAGCAAGCATGATAAACCATTGGTTAATGAATTAATGGAATATTTATCCTTAATTTAAATAAGAAAACTACTTGAAATTTTTTAGAGCTTAATTAGGTTATCAAGATAACTTATAATAAATATAGGATAAATTATATCCATATTACCTCATTAAAATAAAAAGTGGGGAAGGTGGATGCTAAAAATTCATGATTATTTGAAAGGGATTGTAGCATCCCAAAACTGAAGATATTTAAAAAATTATTTTGAAGATTTTGAATTAATGACTATTTAAAATAACAAAGAAATATGATCTTAGGATTAATTTAAGATCTTAAAATGGGAGTATTGCTACCTTTTAAAATATAAACAAATTGATTTTATAGTTATTTATTTGGAATTTTGAATAAATTTTTAGATTTCTTAAAACTTATTTATTTTTTAAAAAAATTATAGATCTTTAGAAAAAGGTGATATATATCCTAAAAGAAGATGTGAATATAAGATATAAAGTAATACATTATTAAAAATCATATGATACAAATTTCATTGAATTCAAATTTAATTTGAATATTGATTCTATGAGTTTAATAATCACAAAATTTAGTTTATTTTTATGTAATGGTTGTTTTAATTGATGAAAACTTATAGTGATTGTTGGTGAAGGAAGTGAACGATAGTGAAAGAGAAAGGGACACATTTTGGAGTGGATTGATGTTTAGTGACCTTTGCTCAAAACTTAGCTCAACCTACTAACTTGAGCCAAGTGGACAAGATTCAAATGGCTTGGCTAAATCATATTACGCTTCCTCATTTATACATTGTCAACTTAGAATTATTAAAATTTTCCCTTATGCATCAATAGCACTTATAGTTAGACTTTTCCTTTATACATCTGGGTTAAAATATTATTCTTTTAGTTTAGTTAGTCATGGTTAGTACTAAAGCATATACTCATTTGATATAGAATATTTGAGATTCAAATCACGCCTTAAGGTTAAAGAAATTAAGTTAAAACAAAGCATTATTCTTCACTATGTTATGATAGTATACATGATAATTGATATTGTACTTGCATTATTTACATTTGGTCTTACATTCTTAGTATAATTCAAAATTGTGAAGATATTTTATCTGTATGATGTGATCATCATATATATGCTATAATTATTTTACGTTCAATCTGAGAAGCTTAAGTTTTCTCATGCCTAGCATCACACATTTATGATTATTAATTGTATTTAGAGTGTTAAGACATTGCATATATGATATATATACAAAACTAATTTTCATAATTATATGATCATATTTCTTTCTTGCAACCTATGTCATTAATAAATTGTAATTGGACCATACATGTATGACCCTAGTATCATATAAGTATGACTAAACAACAATAAATCAAGTAATATAGTTATTGCATGTTCATACTTATAAGATAAAATTATTATACACGTACATAGAATCTATATCAAGTTAAAGCCTAAGTGTAACATTCACATCTTTGTATTGATACTATTATATATCATATAAGAAAAAAATCCTAAAGCAACACAACTTATTATACACATACAATTCTATTATTAGATGTGTATGATCTCTAAATCACTTGAAAAATCTACTAATATAATTGTATCATACTTATATGATCTTTATCTTATATGATGTTTATAAAACCCTTAACAATGGTGGTTGAGTGACAATTATATAATACAATGTATTTGATCATAATCATACAATAAGTTCTAATAAGTAAAATTAATAGGTTCGATAAGAGCTTTTTTGGGGTGATTAATTCTCTTTGTTTATCACCTTGGTATGATCTCTTAATCATACACAAATGCAAACTGAGGCTATAATGATTAATTTAATCATTTCAAGGAAACAAATTATAGTCATTGTGCTTACTTTAATCAACAATAAACTAATAAAAGATATAAACTGAAGTGCATTCAAAGTAGACTAAGTGGAAGATTCACTTGTAAATATTTTTCAACTACCTATAGCTTAACTTTCTATAACTTTACTTAATTGAAGCTATAGAGCTAAAATCTTGATGGATGTCAATTTACCTTTAGTTCATTTTTCTTAAACTTGCATTGATAACTCTATTCTAAACATCTTTCATATTTTGTGTTAGTTGTGTTTTAAAGGATTCAAGACATAGTTTTCTATTATGTATATATATATATATATTTAAATGTGTACCATTTTGCTTTTTAGCTATTGTAACTCATTTGAGTTGTTGTTTTGTTATGGCTATAGTTGGCTAGTTGTTGTAAGTTTAAGTTATTTTTTATCAATGCTAATCAAGTTCTTATAAGTTTTTGTAATTTATCTATCATGTTGTTAAAAACTATTTTCATTTAGTGTGTAAACTTAGTTTAGGATCAAAGATGGATATAGGTTTTTTGTGGTCCAACCATTTGAATCAATTTTTAAAGCAACTAAGAGATTTATTAAAAGTATTGTACTTTTGAGCATTAACTTAAAATCTTTCATTGATTAGAAAAATGTATTTTTTAAGGAATTTAATTGGCATAGATCACCCTCTCTCTTGTAAGTTGAATTGTTCCTTCAATTGTTATTAGAGTCAACTGCATTAAAGAAAGAAATTTTTAAGAAAAGATCTAATACTTTCTCCTTGTGTGTGTGGTGAATTACTTGAATTATTATTTTTTCCACTATAGATTGTCCTACTTTATTTCAAGAAAATCACTATGCTTTTTTAAGATGTTTTTAAAGCCTATGTTCAAAAGATAGATTATGACTTTTGAGATGTTTTTTGAAATCCTTGTGCTATTTCTAATTCTAATGATAGTATATCATATATGATGATCCAACTAAATGCAAACGGACTAAATCTACTATATCGTGTTCTATCTCAAAAAATTAGAATAAATTTTTGTCAATTATCCTTGTATTATGAGGCATTATAAGAACTTGAAATATTATATGATAATTACCAACTATTAATTATTATTAAAAAGAAGAAGAAGAAGATAGTAACCTCAAAAACTTCTAAGTTGAGTCGTTCAAAGAAAGCTACATAATTCACTCCTTATGTTGTTAATGGTTCATTCTCTGATTTTAATGATAACCTGTTTGTTTGCTATGAGAAATTAACATATGAACATGAGAAGTTAATCAATATGCATATCGATTTAAAAGAGAGGTGTGACAAACATGAACAAGATATTGAAGATTTATAAGAGCAATGTAATGATCTTAGAGTAAAAAATAAATAACTCTAAGAAGTGAAGTCATGTATTTTTTTCTCTAAGTTAAATATAACTATGTTGATTGCAAAAAGTTATTATTTGTAAGTTTCTAGTGTATTAATGTTTTGAAATATGAGAATATTCAATGAAGAAAAAAAATGTTGAAAATAAAGAAAAATTAATTCATTAAACCATGCTACAAAAAGGACATGGAGATTCAAAGGCAAAATTTGTTAATGTTCATTCACAAGTTTCTTTTTGTGCTCATGCTTGTCCACATGTGAATTTCTCTAATTTAAATATAACTCTTACTTATACAAGTAACTTGCTTACAACATCCAAAATTGTTTATAATTATTGTTGCAAATCTAGTCGTATTTCTATTCATTATCCAATTAGGAGATCCATAAGTTTAGAGGCACATAAATATATTTTGAATTCTAAAGGTAGCTCTCTCTATATACTAGAAATGTAAAATCATTTTCTTTACACTCTACCAAAAATCTTGAACCCAAGATAGCTTGAGTTTCTAAAATCAAATATTAAGTAATTATATAGGTATGTCTCCATAATGAGGACTTATGGAGACAAACCTTGACTTGTGAGTCTTGCATATAGGTCACATGTCAGAATCTATGGTCACAAGGTTGAGTAATTATGATCTTACCTTAAGAAAGTAATTGGATTAATGCTAAAATCAATTGAGTATTTGTGTGTGTAGTATTTATCAAAAAGAACAAATGATAAAGAAAATTCTATTTGACCTTATGTGAACAGATATGGAGGACTTAATTCGATAGACTTGTTGAATAAAACTTTATTCATGTGAATAGAATGTATGATAATAGCTTTATGGACTAAGAATGATTTGATGGATTCTTGGAATCAAAATCTTAATGCACTTAATGAAGTGATGAGTTTTTTATGAAAAAAAAAATATAGTCATTTGTAGATGCATGACACTCCCATAATGCAAGCAGAGTTACATTTAGTCTCTATGAATATAGGTTTAAATATTATAATGTTCATAAACATGATTATCCCATCCCACATGTACAATCCTTGCCAATTAAAAGGAAGTTCATTTGATTCTTTAGTCACTTTAATATGACTATATTATAGACTTGTGTGATCCAACTAAGAAAATCTAAACTTAGTCATTAGATTAGTACATGTTGGATCTCATTATTGAATGATCAAATTGTAACCATATACTTTACAGACAGAGTGAAGATTAAACTCATATAATTATGAAATTGTAATTATGTGATTCTTATATAAGAGTTATTGCAATAAGAGAACTCTCATTCAAACATGTATGATCCATTGATCATCTATATATGATTACTTTCTTCAAGGTTTTCTCACATAAGTGTTAAGACATTGAATGCATCATTCTGTATAATCATATGGATCACACATGTGTGATATTTGCGAATATACATAAACCTCTTTACATATGGCATTTTGCTTGATAAGTTGCTAGTATGTGAGATAGGAAGGTGAAATATTATAGTTGTGGTTTTTGGTAATCCTCAGTATAATCAACTCCTAACAATTTTTTGAAGCCAAAATTTATCTAAATTTGATTATAGAACTTCTTACTTAACCACATGTTTATGCTATTTTTGTTGCTTTCTCTAATTAGGTAAGAAAAGTAATACATGATGTTCTCTCTAAATTTAGTTTAGATGTTTACTACATACTCGAAGTTATAAATTATATTAGATATAATTTTTTTTCTAAACAATCTTATGTCATTAGGAAAAAATTAATATGTCCTAAAAGGAGAGGTGAATATCAATTATAACATTTCAAATTATTAAAAATCATATAATATAAATTTCATTGAATTTAGATATGAGACAAACATAGAATAAATGGTCAAAGCTATAAGAAGAATATTGTTATAAATACTTTAAAAAATATTAAAATTATTAAATGTTAATTTTTTTTTAAATTATGAAAAATAGAGCCTTTTATTTAAAATCTAATGGTTAAACTATGTGAAAATTTGATATGTATATGAGGTCATACATAAGAGAAAACCTATTATTTTTAAAGAAGATAAATTATTGTGATATTAAATAATATAAAAAATTTAAAAATGACAAAATTTTAAGATTAAAGTATTTTAAAATTTAATGGAGATTCTTTAGAGCTAATTTGGATGAAAAGATTTTAAAAAATTAAAACTTTGTTTAAGATTTTAATTAAAAACCAAATAGTTCTTCTATTTGTTCTAATTATTTTAATCAAACCTAAATTTAATAGAATCAATGATTGAATTTACACAAAATAGTCATTTTTGGGCATGAAAATGGTGGAAGACTTCAATGGAATATTAACCAAGGTATAATCCCAATTATATTTAAGTTTGGTGCAATTAAGTGAAGTAATTGATGGTTTGGATAATTTGGGAAATCCAAAACACAAGAATGAATAGGAAGATTGAATGTCCGAATTGATGGCTATAAAATAGGGTTTTGGTCATAGAAGAACAAATAACATTACTATAAAGAAATTAGAGAAGAGATGGTAAAAAAAGGAGTTAAGAATAATGAATGAGAGCTGAAGCTTGTTATATGCATTTTCTCCAAGATAGAGAATTAATGTTGAAGACCAAACTAGGCATTCAACTAGCTCAAGAACTGGTTTGAACATCTGATTCAATCTTGCTGACCTAATGATGTTAGCATGGTTATTTAATGTTTTTTATGTCCACATTTATGTCTGTTGTAGGAATAAGATATGAAAAGATTTTTGAAAAAAAAGTGAATGTAGAAAATAGAAACACATCAAAAACAAAATAACAAAAAAATTTATCCCTACTATAGGTTAAACTTTTAGATTCATTTACTGTAAATTAAAATGTTTGTTAGATAAAAAAAAATTACTACTAAATCACTACTCCTTGGCTTAGCTACTTCGATTATTCATTTTTTACCATTTCAGCATTTAACAGTGTAAAATAAACCAATATACTAGACAAGCTCAACAACCTACTTCTACCAGTCATACTTTAGTTCCTTCCAAGCGAAGGCCAACCCACCCCAACATGCTTAAGAAAACAATAAATAAAAACAACAAAAGTATAATTAAGTTCATAAATCAAGAAACATGCAAAAAAGCCCATTCAACAGATAACAGTTTTTATTTTGATCTGTAACATGAAATAAGTTGGCAATAAAAATTGATCAATTATATGAATTTTCTAATCTTTCTAGAGCATCAGATGATATCTAAGACATTTTATCAAAGGTTATAGTAGCTTCTTTAAAATTAAAAAAAAATTATATGGTTTTAGAAATATAAAATACCTTCTCATAAAGATTCATTTGATTTAAGCAATTATACTAAAAAATTTTAAAAATCATCGTTTGACCATCTATACTAGCATTGTTAATGTAAAGTATTGAGGCTAACTATAGATTTTAAGAAACAAAAGAGAATTTGAGTTGAAGAATTACTAGGTGCAATGTGGTACTACAAAAAGGAAGCTCTTCCAAGTTCACAATTTGAACTTAGAAATAATAAAGAGATAAACAAAGAAAAAAATTACCATAAGGGAGAAAATCAAATATAGCCAATTAAATATTCTACTTTCTCTCTCTCTCTCTCCTCCCTCCTCTCAACTCCATATGTTAAATGCTAAGAATATATTTATGGACAGTCATTAGAAAACCCATTAACTTGACAAGGTATTATTGAATTTCATGACAATAAAAATAGTATCTTATTTTGATAATAATAAGCACTTTAAATATTTATTATGTAATATAATTTATCTATTTAGTATATTATAAAAATTATCATAAGATAGGTAGACTCATAGATCACTTATTGTGGAGTAGATAACAATACTCTAAAGTGAAGACAGAAATGTTTTACTACAATGATAATCATGTGTCCAAGAAGCATCTCAAAGAAGTTTAGAACTTCATAAAAAAAAGTATAAAGATTAAAATCTAATTTGCTATGTTATTTCAAGAGCTTGCACTACATTACACAGGAATTCTAAAGTTCATTTTGTTGTGCTCTTTTAACCAAGGATTTTACTTCAATCTATTTTTTGAATCAATCAACTATCACAAAAAAATACTAATGTTTGCCCAAGGAAAATTGTTTCATACAGTAGGAAATGCCATAATACATTAATGGCTTTCATTGATCCTATTAGTCATAGAGGTAAATGTTTATTAAAATAAAAATTTTTACAATCTCAACATATTGTGAAGCATTCTTTTGCATTGTTGGCCAGCACAATTTTTGTTAAAAGATCTCATGGCTAAGTTATAACCAAAAGAATTGCTTAAATAATCCACAAAGCAAATGGATTTAATAATGTCAAAGAGCTTGAGAGTTTGGATAACATGATTCCAAATTTTTAAGAACATGAAAGACATAACAAACGAGCTTCTTAATTCCATCACATTCTCATAGTTTTTTTATAAGCTACAATCTGATTTTGCCTCTCAACGGCTTGAAAATTGTTAATCCTTGATGTCATAGCAAGATATGATTCTACAAAATATAGCAATATGACCATCTAAGTTATATAGGTCTCAAAATGTCTTTGGTGAATGCATTTTCAAAAAGACTCAAATGCCAGTAGGGTTAGCTTCACTTCCTTTCTTTAAACATGCTTGATAAGATGCCAAAATTGCACTTGAGTGGACTGACATGCATCCCAAATTTTCATAATTCTTGAAAGTTCTCTTTAAGATCCGCAACTTAGGCAAAGAATGGTTGCTTTTGACTAAAAACTCCTCAACATATGCATCAAGATTCATTCCTCATTGGTGGCTAAAAAATATATTAACCATGTATTGGTATGTTGCCCTTTCAGTTTTTAAAACAAATAACATGGCCTTTTAGCAACATATTGAAAATTGATGATAGATGAAGTTTTTCATTGTCAAACTCAAAAATCCTGATCTATTATCATCCAAAGAAGGCATTCAAAAAACTTAAATGGTTAAAAGTTGCAATCAAGCTCATTGAATCATCAATTCTTATCAAAAAAGAAAATTTTGGTCAAGCCAAATAAGAAAAACAAAGAGTCAACACAAATGTGTCATTTGTCATTACTTTTCTTGACAAGGAAAAACTTTTCTAACCACTTGAGGTATTACAGAACAATAATTAATCAAACCTTAAGAATATAAGCTAGTTCTCTTTAGCTAGGGCTTGTTTCTCTAAGCTATGTCTGTCTTCTTCTATCATATTCTTAAGCAATCAAAGTTAACATTAAGGTGTTGGTAAAACATGACTCAAGTAACACCAACAATATCAAAACAAGACCATGCAAAAATATCAATGTGCTGAACTAGGAGTGATAGAATGGTGTCCCTTTGCTATTAATTCAAACCATTTGCTCTCCATTGAAGTTAACAAATAAACATATACTTTGGAAGGAACTAAAAGATCAATAAGAAAAGAAAAAAACAATCTATGAAGAAGGACCAAGACGTCCAATAAATTGACGAAATGCCACGACTTCCCATCATTCTACTCAGGTAGCAACTCTTCAACTGAAGCAGTTCTCCTTAAACATGCGAAACCAAATGGCGTAAGACTTTATTTGAACACAAGGGATCAAAGAGTGTGAGGAGTACCTGATGGGATATGACCAAGATTGAAATTGCTTAACAAAGAGTAATTGTTTGTAGGATTTTAGTTTGAAGGGTATAAAAATAAATAATCCCACATTGACTATAAAGTAAATGATTTGGAGATTTATGTGACAATTTAGCCTTAAAATGTCTAAAAAAATTTTGAAAATAAAACCCTCTTTGGTCTGAATCGGATGATCAAATGAAACAATATCTCAACATAACAAAACTAGGTTGTAAAATTTATACACACAAGTTGTTGAAGCCATAATGTGAAATTTATTTATTGTAGGTAAATCAATAATTACAAATAATGATATTGTCATGCTCATAAAATTTTCCATCTACATGACTACTTATATTTCATTCCCATATATGAAAAAAGAAAGCTAACTTTAAGCTTAGTTTATTCGCCCAAGAAGCAGATTGGAGAACCAACATAAGGGAGAACACGACTTAAACAATTGCCCATCTTATTGAAGGCATTCCAAAATAAAGAATCAACAAAACTACGATATCGACAATACCAAACACACACCTATGTTTGCAATAAGTAATGTGAACACGATGGTCATTTCAAGAAATTCTAAATAACAAAGATGCTTTAGCTCAAAAGGGATTGGAAGAAAATAAAATATTCTCATTATTACATTTGACAAAGTGTTTGCCTTAAAAGATTTTAGAATTAATTTATAAGGGCATGCTCCATTCCCTCCAAAGATCACCAAAAAAATGCTAGCATGTACTTAAACTTGTCTCCATGGCCCTAAAGAGAAAAAAAAGTCTCGATAGGTCTTAAATAGTTTTCCTTCAAGGTGATACAACACTAAATGTTGAGTTTGAACCTCCTTTAATCCATAGAAACTTCATAAAGCATAAACCAAACACAAAGCTACTCAGAACAAACCTTGCTTCTCAATCTTTGTAGATGATGACGCATAACTTCGTTCATTTCATATGATAGCTCTTCATGATTTATGAGTGCTTTATAATAGTTTATTATAGTACATCATAGTTCAAATCGAATTTTCTTGGTTACTTCACTTGGCACCACATTGGACACCTTTCCATAGAATAAGACAACAGGAGGCATGTTTGTAGCTTTTCATGGATTTTCAATTTCTTTGATACTTGCTTTGGCTAATTAAGCTCCCTTTTGGATGAATTCCTTTAAAGAATTACATAAAAAGTGCCTAGGTTTAAAATAGAATGATCTTTTTTTATTTCTTTGTGATCTCTCTTTATTTCTTCATGCTTACTTTCCTAAAATAAGTTGTTGAAAATTAAGAAGAGTTTAATTAAGATTTTTATTTCCATGAACATTTCTTTCCATTTTTATTCTTTTTTAAGATCTCCTGTATTAAAGAAAATAAGATAAATGAAAGTTTTAGATAATTGCTTTTGGTGATAACTCCTACATAGCTTAAGGGCTTATGTTTGACTAGACTTGAATATCAATCCAACATCTTGAAACTCTTAATGACCTCCTTCTTCCTGTCTTTTTTTTTTTATTCCTTTTTAGTCTAAGAAAACTCAATAAACCTAAAAACCATCTTAAACCTCAAAACCCTCTCCCTTTCATCCTTGCTTAAACTTTTGCCAAATACCTCACTCCAAAACCTCCAAAATTATCACATGTTTTCCCTTTCTCAAGTTTGCGTCACCTAAAATTAAATCACTACCTCTGCTCTTCTTTCCTCCCTTTCACTCTCAAAACCCTCACTTTCAACATCCTCTCTCTACAAACCCTTGGTAAAGCGTTGCTTCCTCTTAAATAAAGCCAATTAACCATCCAACAAGGACCTAAGAGAGCTACTTTATGTCTCTCTTTCTCCCTTCTTACCATAATATTATTGTAGCTAACCTTGTTAAACAATTTTTGCAATCAAAGACTTCATGGGTGATAACCAAAGGTAATGCGTTACTAAGAATTTACTTGAGAGATACATTCAATGGAGTATTCTCAAACTCTTGAAGAGGTAACTAATAGTCTAAGATGGATGATAATGATGTTATCAATTACTCCCTTAGTAAAAATATTTAGATTTCTTTATTGTTGTGGTGAGCTCATTGGTAATTACCTTAAGCCTTCTCTTGCTTCCAAATGTGTTGGAAAAAAATAAGTCTTCTTCATTAACTAAGAGTAATAAAAGTTTTTCAGCAAGATATGAGATGATAAACAAAGCCTTGGCTTCTCAAATTCATTGGCCCAAAGAAAAAATACTAAGGATACTTGAGTCACCTGGGTTTCTTCTAGCTCCACCTCACTTAGAAATTCTTGGAAACATTGGTGGTAAAATTTGGGGCTTCCATTTCAATTTTGACTAAGATCTGGCAAACTATCAACCAAAATTTTCTGGCTTGACATAACTAGCAAAGGAAGAAGCAAATATCCTTTTCAAAAACTTGAAATTGGGAATAACGAGATACCTTCTAAAGCCACTTTGACGTTGCATCCATGAAGCAAGATGGGGAAAATTGTTCACTTAATTGCACCAAAAAGCAAGAAAAAAGACGTAAGTGTCTCGAATTCACATAGAAAAATTTATGGGTCTGATTTGTCATAATAGAAAGTAGGAATTTTAAATTTAGAAGGGAAAATAAAAACAATCCCCATTAAAAGAGGGGCAATTACAATGCCAATGTAAGAAGAATAGCTAAGACGCATCATACACCATGCCACACTCTTTGCTAAATGAACACATCCAAGGACAACAAAGGTAAAAAGGAAATTAAGAAGTGGCAAAAACAAAAGGTATCCCACTTGCATAAATTAATTAACTAGCAGAGAAATAAAGGGAGATGAATGAGTTGAAAAAGGATAGTTCATCATAAGAAAATGAAGAAGCTCATTTAAGACAATTGAAACTTGAGCTAGAATCATAGACTTTAGTGGAAGAAGAATTTCAAATGGTTAGAAATGACCTTCACAAAAATATTTCCAAATGTAACTGAAAGATGTGAAAGAATGGCTCAAAAGTAGGATCCTTATTAAGTGGTGGAGGGATAGAATTATTGATCACTTACATCATTGAAACATTAAAAACTAGATCATCGACAAGGACAACTTGTTGAAGTGTAGTTCTCATCTTCTATCTACTCACTAATTCCAACATGCAATGTTAGAAAAGTGTTGAAATTAATTACAAATTCCAAGAAGAAGAAAGGATTTACTTCCCTTTAGCTAAAGAATCACAAGAAGGTAATTTAGAGTTATTACAAAAAGGAAGCTCCTTCAAGTTCAAATATAAGACTTAGGTAAGAGCATAGAAGGATAAGCAAAGAAAAATTCCATAAAAGAGAAAAAAATATATTTAGCAAAATTGCCCACCACACCCAAATGGTACATAAACTAAACCATAATGGTGTGGCAAGTTAATTATAACCAAAGAATAAGACCTTTTGCAAATTATAAATTTGCAAATTTCATTAATATTTTGTCCTTCTCTGAACTAAGATTTATCCTATTCAACTTGAACAATGATAATACCAATCATGCTTGATGAATCCTATTAAATTTGGACATTGAGAGTGATTCATGGGACCCAACACCTTGAGAGCTATTTCTCTAACACTTGATTTCTAGAAATCTTACACCTTTTAACCTTGTTCTCTTGAAAAGGTTTATCATGGAAGGCCAGTCCAATTTTAAAAAGACATGCCTCATGTTAATCATCAAGCAAATGATGATCCAGCAAATTGTAACCCAACATGATAACTTTGCATATTTATACAATATAAATGGTAAATAACCATCATAACACTTACTAAAATAGGATTAAATAAGTGATCATGGTTTTTCTCTTGCATGCTATACAAATAACTAATATAAAAATATCTAAACAAATGCCTCTTGCTCCATATTTTGGGATAATATATGTATCATCTATTAATATTTATTCATCCATGAACATAAGGTTTAATAAAATCTTAGTTAGACTGCATACCCATAAGAAGCACATAAGAAAATATCTAAATTTAATTTATTAATTAATAAATGATGAAAACATTAAAAATGTGGATAAGATAAAATTCACAAAAGAAAACTGAAATAAAATATATTACATAATGGATTTAATGCCTAGAATATACCACCTTATATCCATCAAGTGCACTTTGCAGTAGCTGCGAGATTTCTAAAAACACTTCCTCCTGATATGACTCGTGAGAAAAAAATTTGTCAAAAGTGAAACATTACTTTTGAGCTGTTTACAAATAAAGCAAAAGAAAAAGCATTAGTTATAGAAGGCTCATCCTTACACATTATAGTTTCCATAAGACATTATAAAACAAATGAAAGCTTGCATGTAATAAATTAGAAAAAAATTCCTTACCACTATACACCAAATCAATGCCTCTCCCATGAGACTCAATGCTGGTTGGATATGAAATAACTGAACCATCAGCTCCCTTGGCATCAACATCTGACAAAAAAGGTCGCACTCTACAAAAAAACTCGAATGTTTCCTTTTAGTTCTTGCAAAACATCAAAGCTCAGTAAAAGTATAATATGTGTGGCAGAAATATCAGATATGAATATACATTTTTGACATGTTTCTTCTACAACTTTCCAATGGAATGCTATCAAAGGCTCTAAGATTTTAAGGAAAAAAGCTATAAAGAAAAAAGAACTTTTTCTTTAAGGAAACTGTCTAGGTTTCAAATGCCAGATCGCCAATCAAATTTTAAGTATTTTGCTGCCCAATGATGCAGTTTTTATGAAAAATATCAAAATATTAACAAACACTTTGGCATGGAGAAACATTTCCTTCCAAATGGAGACACATACATGGCTTGTGGAGAAGAAGAAATTGAGTGATACAGTCCAAAACCATAATTTCGAATAGTTTAAAACTGATTTCAGTCCAACACTCAGCAAAATTATTGGTTTGGTTCAACTCAAGGTTTCAGCTAATCTTGGCTAAAATAAATCTCCACCACCCTCAACCTAATTTTTGCTTCCAAATCCATTACAAAATTACCTAAATACCTTCATTTTCTAACAATAAAAATGCTCGGGTGGGTAAGTTAGAAAATGCTCTTCATAGCTACAATAATGGTTCTAATGGATGAGATTTACAAGACTTAGTGTCATCGAATTTCAAACACCAAAGAATGGTTTCACATTCAATTTCTCTTTTGTTAATATTTCTCTTGCTCAATTATCCATAACATTACTTTTATGTTTATTCTTTTAATAATTTGCTCATTGATAACATAAATAAATATTGCATAATTTAAATGTTTAATTAAATAACATTGATTTTGAATCTTATCCTTTTATTGTATTACCTACTTTTATCTTTTCAACAATACTCCCTTAAGTCAGTTAGATAGATTATGGCCACTCAATTTTTTAACAATATTTTTTTATAACTTATTTTTTGCATCACCTAGCCACACAAACAAGTGATCATTATTGTTTTAAACTGTGTCATTTATATCATTTCCTTTTCAGTACCCAACCCCATACCTATATGGACAATGGTGACCTTATTAATTTTACAAAATATCCCATTTTTTTTCAATAGCTCATTTCTTTTCAATGCTGCACGTGCACCTTATCAACAGTTAAGCACATTCGTAGTCTACGTGCACAAGCTACCTGCATGCATGGATAGACCCTTGGCTCAGTCATAAATTTGTGCTCCTCAAGGGGCACACTGGCAAAGAAAGACATTGATTGGTGCAAAATTTGTAAAATTTGAGAAATTTTTAATTTTCGATCAAAATCAAATTTTTTGTATTATACTTAAAAATTGTATCTCAACCACTCCATAAAAAGGTAGAAATAATGAATGAAATAATTCAAAAAAATTAAAAAAAATTTAAAAAAACCTGAGACATCAAAACTCATAGAAAGTCAGAGCTTGAGAAATTCAACGAGTTTTCAGAATCAGAACTTCGTGAATTCAAAACCCTTTAAAGGAAATCTTCTTGGGGAATTCAACCTCCTTGTGGTAAAAACCCTCTTATCCTTCTCTTTCTCCTTCTTTTTTTCTCACCATTATTACACTTCCACTTCTGTTGTCATCATTCTAAAAAAAAGCCAGTTGACGAGGGTTCAAGATGAGAAAACCTCACAAGCAGATCATTGATAATTGATTCTGATGATAATGACAACACTATTATTAGTGCCACAATTATTGAAAGTCACCAACCATAATTTATTAACAAAGTTTCTAGAACAAGTGTTACTTTGGAAGCATTAACAAGTGGCATGGCTAAGAGTTGTCAACAACAACTCATCATGTTTCTTTGTAATTTAAGATTGGGCAACTAACAAGGAGAAGAAGTAGCATGTCAACATCCCAACTAGCCTTATGCCCAAGCACTTGCATCAGAGGAGCATGCACCTATAAGCCCCAAGTTATAGGGATCATGGTTCCATTTGCAAGAGGAAAAGAGCAAATCTAAAAAAAATAAATGAAAAAAAACCAATGATATCAAAAGGTACCTTGTTAGTGAAATATCTAAATCTTTTTACCACTCACATTGCTTTTATTGTTGCTAACTCATAGTGCTTCTAAAGCATTGTGAGTATTATAGAGATCATAATAAGCTCTTAGGTCACTCACAACTTCAAAGGTTGTCAAAGTTTGTTTGAAATGGAAAAACATATCATGCAAACAAAAGAAATATGCAAAATAAAATGGCATTTGCATCCAACATCAAGTCTATTATAAGAAAAAAACTCATTGTCAATAGGGTTTTTGGAGAAGATCTTTTGCAATATTGATCATTGATTCAAAATGCCAAGTTGTTGTTATGGTTTTCACTCTATTATAAATATAAAGTTTCTATTATATATTCTATATTTATTGCATTCATTCTTCTATTATGACTACTTTTGGCTCAAGTATGGGATCTTTTGATCTATTGTACCCCCTTTGAGTTGCATAATGAACCATAGTATATAACTCTTCTATCGATTATGATGAATTTTTTTCTACCTAGTTTTATAAAAAACCATAGTAAAGTAAGTTTGATCTTTTATGATTATGAGTAAATGTAAACAATAATTCTCCAAATAACTTAAAAATTTATGTTCTTTACTTCATCCATATTTTTTGTTAGTTATACTACAAGTGCACACAATTTTTTAAAAATAGTATTTTAAAATAAGGCTATTTTTATCTTTGTAAATTTTTGGAAAAAATGAAAAAAAGTACAATTCAACTTCCTCTTGTGCATGTCTCAACACTTCAAAACAAGCTAGCTTTCAACAACATTGTTACTACAAAAATTTCAACCATGTTCTATGGCATATTACTAGACTAGAAAAAGGCTGCTAATTAAAAGACATTTCTTAGATGACAAATTAAGCAATTGACAGATTGATTTAAGCTATGATAACACAACCACAAAACTCTATTTCTCAGTATATAAATTAAGAGTGGTAGCATTCAAAATTTTTAACAAAAACATAGAGTAAAATGAAAATAATTGAGGCAAAATTACATGAAGAAAAGGTTTTGTTTTTTAATTTGGAGTGCATTTATATGATAGTAAACTCAATTTAAATTGATAATCTCACCCTTATATTCTAAAGTTGATTCCTAAGCAAGCTAGCCTGATCTATTAATCTAGTAATAATCTCCACCAATGCATTTTCTCCTTTTGCAACTTTGATATAGTATCATCATTCTTGATAGCATCAGCCTGTAACTGAAGGATATATTGTTGAAGCTATTGTTGTACTCTTGTAGTAGTTTGTTTGTCCCCTGAATCATTTTTATCTATGTAGTAACAAAATACAGATTATATCAAAAAAACAAAATATATAAATATTTCTTTCAATTAAGTTCAACAATGCATGTTTCTCTACCTGACGATTAAGATGATTTATTCCTTGTGTAGCTTTCTCAGGATCTTCCAGAAGACCATAAGGCAAATTTTTAGAGGCAACCCTTGCTTCAACTTCTTTTCCTAAGCCTTAATGGCAACCTGAAATGTTTCATGAGTATTGTCATTATATATAAGTCAATAATAAACTATATTTAATTTTTAGAAGGTACCAATTTGTTGGACTCCTCCCTCTTAAGATTCTTCTCTAAGGACACATTCATTGTCTGGTATTCCTCAATCAGCGAAGTAAACTCTTCTATTTTGGAATTCATTTGGGATTCTAAAAAAAATGAAAATTTCCAAAGTTTAATAGTAAAAAAAATTCATCACCACGTGAAAATGTAAATTGAAAACATTCACCAATTTTAGAATGCTTGCTCTTTTCTTTCTCCAACAAACTATTGAACTCATCCTGTATCACAAGATAATAATCTTCCAGATCAATCTACCAACTAATACAGGACTTTAGCCTCTTGATGTAGTTTCTCATATCATTCATCTTTCCTTGCAAAAAAATGATAAAAACTAGAATAAACATAGTTACTCAAGAAAAAAAAGAGACAGATTGTTATTGTAACATAAAGATTAGGAAGCCTAGTCGCCTGGACATCTGCTTTGCTTCTGAGCTTTGATTTCTCAGACAGTAACTTCGCTACATCCTCCTTGTATTCATACTCGATAGAGGTAGGCGACAACATGCAGAGTTTGCCTTTCCTACCATATTCCTGCCTCCAATTTTATGCGCCTATTTAACTGCGATTCGTCCAAGTTCTCGCTCTTTTGCAAATCAATCTACACATAAGAATTCCAAGACAAGGAGAACACTAGCCATAGAATGGATTGAAACTTAATGTGGCGAGAAGTAAACATTACATTTGTGTGGATTTGAGAAACATTATCCAGCGGTCAGCGGGGTGCATCATCAATGAGAGAAAAACGATCCAATAGAGCTACGTAGGGGTGTGGCTGAACTAGAATCCTGATGAGGTGCAGCGATTGGATGAAGAACAGAAGAAAGAAAGCATCAGACAAATAAATTACAAACCAAAGGAGAAGAAAAAAACCATTTCTTTATCTTTTCGAGGAATTTTTTGGTCTCGAGAACGACAATACTCTTGCTCTTCCCTTCTGTACATGAGCGAAAGGGCGAGCTTTGGGATTTGTAATTTATTGAAAAGAGCATGCTAGAGATTCTGAAATGATCCAAACATGACCTATTAATAATTACACGACAAACGAAGCAGCTATATGTATTTCCTTTCAAATAAATATTATTCTACAAAAAAGAAAACAAACAAAAATAACATTTAAAAACAAAACTAAACGAAAAAAATGATTGCATTAATTTTTTAGCTTAAATTTGAAAACAAGACAAAATAAAGCTTTGAAAAAAGAATATTAAAAAAAAAGTTTTTTATAAATAAATTAAATTAATATATATATATATATATATATATATATATATATATATATATTAACAATTAGAGATTGAGAAAATAATTAAAATTTTGTTATCAGTCTAGACAAATTTTATCTTTAACTTAATATTATTTTTCTAAAATGATATTATGATTTTGTCTTATTATTTTGGAGTAAATTTTTAATAAATTAATATATAGAATAATAAATATGTAAAAAACATTATATTGATATTTGAATCAAGATGAATTGTGACACTATGGTCCATTTCATCGACCATATTTGTCTATGATAGTGATGGTCCATTCATCATTACTCTTTTTCCATTGTTCTCTTAGTGATAGAATGAAAAGTTACACTACACTTTAACCTAATTTGAGCATAATATTTATACTACAATAAATAATATCTCATATAATGATGATTTTTCTACTAAGCAGAATACCTTTTTGAGTATCAATGTTCTCTAGAATTTGCGTTACACCCTTGTGTTTGATGAGTCAAGCATATATGTTTATATCTCATATGGGCTTGCTTTAAGTGAAATTATTAATATTCAATTAAGTCAAGTCGTGAACTTTAAATGTCTAAAATAATGGCCTTCAAGGCTATTGGAGTCATGGCAAGCTTCAAGAAAATTGAAGACATGCACTAAAATTTTTATACTTGAATTTCTCATTATATTTCTTGAATTTGATATGTCAAAATTTTGAGATAATGTGCCACACTAGTAGTATTAATATTTGAAAATGTTATAAATTTAATAATTATTGAATTTTTATTTTTGGGCCAAGCATTATTGATAAAAAGTAAAGACATTGGTATTTGATTTTTTAAATTTATTTAAGAATTATTTTTCATCAATTTCATTTTATAGTCATTTAGGAAGCTTGTAACGCTATCATAATATAAAACTATTTTGGTACACTTATATTAAAAATTTGGCACAAAAATTCTCACAAAACACTATAAAACAACGTTAGTCTCTGGATTTTTCACTATAGCATTGGGCGGGTCGACCCGACTCGACCACTGGCTTGCCCAGGCATTTAGGAAGTTTTAAAAAATAATAATAAAATAAAAATTTTTAGATTGACGGGGAATGGTCGAGTGGAGCCTGAAGGCAAAGGAAGAAGGTTGCCGGGAACACTGAACGAAACAGGACGAAATCAATCCACAGGGAAAGTTAAACGGAACCGTGCGAGATCAAGTCAACCAGGACAAAGTGTCTTGAGCAAGGAAGAGGAGAGCCAACCCCAAATGGCTCGAGAGCCATACGAACCAAATTCCTTTAGAGCACAATGGTGAAATTAGTTGGTCAATATGGGACTAAAGTCCCAATCCTATTGTTAATAATGGTGCACGGGCAAGCACGATTCGATGGTTGAGATTAAGCAAGGTAAAATATAGGAAGTACAGAAGAATCGAACCTGAGCAGATCTGTATGCGTCAAGAGGCGTAAGAAATGTGGTAAATATTTTAATTCAATTAATTTCTATACCAATTATACTGATACATACAGGACAACCTATGCTTGATCCAATGGCCCAGATCAATGCCGCCTAGATCCAACAACCAGGATTGATCCTGAACGTTAAAATTGGGATGCAATCTTAAATGTCTATTTCAGGCTCCAAATCGAACCGTTACTGCTTTGTGTTCATTACCCAAACAGCTAGTTCGTTTTAGAGCGGTTTGGAGTGGATTTAGACCTTAAATTATGCTCTACAAAAAGGGAAGGATGAAGAACTCCTTGTGGTTACAATTTCTGAGTTCTCAAAGCTTTCAAATCCCAACTTCGAGCAATTTGAAGTGCATATGGTGCTTCCAAATTCACAAAGTTAAAATTGTAAGAAGGAACCCGAAATTGGTGGTTTTTGCTTCAACTATTTTCAATTTCTATTCCTCCCTCTTTTCGATTTTTGTTTGAAATTTTTATTATATTGAGTGTGCCTCATGCTTCTTTAAATTGTTTTTAAGTTTATAATTTGTTGCCAATTTTTGTATTTTCTCCTTTGCGGTAAGGGCATCCAGGCAATTATGCAAAAGCACCGAGTTTGAGTTGAGCTTATAAATAAACTCTAGTAGGTTTTGGATTAGTCGTACGTAAAATCCAAATTAGGTTTGAGGTGAGCCAAACAAAAAACCTCACTTGTAATTTGGTGAATTTTAAAGGCTTTTTCCCAACAATTGTTGGCGGTGGATGTAGGCTCGATTTTGAGTCGGATCACCTTAAAAATATTTGGGCACAACACAATAGCACTACTCCGAGCAAGAAGAACAAAAATGAAAAATTGCAATGTGTTGTTCGCGGTATGAAAAGGCAGCAATGTCAATCATCAAAAAATGAAGTATCACACTCCTACCCTCCTTTTATTCATCTTAAAGATGCACTAGTTAATAAACCTTGAGTTCAAGTCCTACTTTTTTTTTAATTCTTCTTCCAAGCCATAATTCATACATTGTCTAACTCCACAGGGTTTTGCTGAGAAGCTCTTCTCTCATCTTCATTTATGCAATGAATGATTCGAGGTGGTTAGCTCTTTTATCACTCTCCATGTAGTTATTTTATGTCTTTAGCATGCAGGCACGTCTTAGATAATCAGATTTATACTTCTTGGTCGTGATTTCTTCTATAATGGTGTTTTCTCCCTATTGTTAATGATGTCTGCTTCCCCTTACTTGGTTGAATGGTGATACCCATAGTTTGATGGTAGTTTTTTTGTTCTCTTAGATTTTCCCTTTTTCATTCTTGCCTTATCACCTTTTTGCTTTTTTTAAACTTCATTTTGAGGCTCCAGATTGTTTGCATGGGTGTGTTGGGGGTCATTATTATTTATATAACTAAATATTGAATGAGGAACATTAAATTAGATTCATAATTCATCTGTATTGTTAAAAACTACTTAGTTTGAAAATTTTTAATTATACAATATTATCTAGTATTTTTAAATATTGTTGAAGTTTTTGGCATTTCTATACATGCTAAAGAATCTATGAAAATCTTTAAAATGGGTTCATTTTTGGTCAAGCAAGGTTAATTCAACATAAAGAATAATATATCAGCCTTTCAAGTAAAAAATGTTAAAAAACCTGTAGTTGAATTCGTATTTTTTTTAACAAAATGGTCAAATTTCAAGGCCATGATCTGTTGAGTAGTAGTTAGAGCTTCCTTTTATGATCTTTTTAATTTTAAAAATATTTATAGAGAATTGTTGAAATTTGGTTTGAAGCCTATGGTCACAAAAGACAATTATGAAATTAATTGCTTTCTAAGATTAGAATCATAGTTCTTTGCATATTCATTTTCATTCTTCTTTTGGCTGCTTAGAGATTGAATTGTAAAGTGGATAACGTATTTGGGCTAGTATAGAATGTCATCAAATATGTTGGATTGGGGTGTGCATTTTTCCCACTGCACCAATTTTTAAGAGTTTTGATTGAAGAAAAATTTTAATATCAGTTTCTTGCCACTGCTAATTCCTTGAGTACATGACAGCCTATTACATTTCATTTCCCTTCCTGAAGTGACTTCTGTTTTGTTATGAATGTAGTGAGTTATTCATAGTAGATAAAAATACTAAGAATGATACGTTTTGTTTTGGATTCCATTAACTATATTTGCTGGTGGAGCTATGTTTAGTTAGGGATGGACTAAAATTAATTTCTTGCCAATTTGCAATTCGGGTAAATAGTGAACCAATTTTTGCATGATCGTTCTCATCTTGAGGTGTTTTATACTCTGTTTAGATATTGAATATTTTGCCATTATTGAGTGGTGTACTGATTTCAATCTGCTTCTTGTGTTCTATTAGACAATTGCTGTTGGGTTAAATGTGGTACGTGAGATGTGCTTGAGGATGCCTTTGGTATCTGTACTATTCATCTGATTGGGTTTCTGTTGAACTTGTTATGCTTTGAAGAAATTTTATTTGTCAATTGTTTTGGACTATTGTCGAGTATTTTTGTGTTGTTTTAATGGATGCTTTTGTCCTTGCTTGGTTTCCTTTGTGATTAATTTTTGTGTCCAACTTAGTTTTTTCACAGATGGTGGTGGCTTGCAAGTGGCTCCCCTTGAAAGAAACAGCACTGTATGCCTTTCTGCCAGCATCCAATTTGGTGTAGGTGGAAAAGAGCTATTGGTAAGCCAATAGTGTCCATGCACTCCTAAAGTTCACATTTATTGTATGAGCACTTTTCATGGTCTAATTGTCACCCCCCCCCCCCATTTAGCTTAATATTAAAATATACCAACAATATCAGAATACCACACAATAAAGAGAGCATGCGACAAATCTAAAGGACACAATTCCAAAATTGAGTTGGGGTGATGAAAAGCATCAAATATCCAATATAATATCTTAAGATAAAATAATAGCATAGAAAGCAACAAACGTGATCTCAAGCTATCAAATGAAAGATAAGTTGAAAAGTATATAAATGTATTTTTTGTCAACTAAGTATAACCATTTTGTGCACATTTAATTTCTTTCATAAAGTTTAAAAGATAATATGCTATTTAATTCAAAATCCTAAGTTATATGATAAGAACCCCTACCTTTGTATATGCATGTATCTGGCTTATAATATAAGTAAATAACCATAATATACTTAATTTGTAAACTACTAATTGCAAGGAGATAAAATAATATGGATGTGTGGTTAAATAAAAATGGAGCAATAATTAAGAATAATATATGCTATCAATAAAAGATATAAAATGCTGAATCATTGTTTATACGCTCATAATACACATAATTGTCATATAATATTAATATCATATATTATTTTTTTCTTATTCTCATATTTGTACTCTTTTTATTTTATTTTTAAAATTTTTTTACTTATTTTTTTAAGATTTTAATTTATTCATATGATCACTATGCTCACTCAGGATTCAATATCAAATTATTTATCATGGAGTCATCGCTCACATTGTCTAGTATTTGGTGGTCACATGGTGCTGTACTTGTTGTGCTATGACTCACAATTTAGCTACTACAGACAATAGGGGTGATCATATCATATACCATTGTACCACTGCAAGCATTGTTTAGAATCCTGTATTCATGATGGAGGGTTTTTTTTTCGTATCTCATAATTTAGGTACCAACAATACAAAAGGTGATTCCCTCATATCGAACAATCGTGAGATGGGGTCATAGAGAAATCATCACAGTCTTATTTCATCATTTTTCGTGTTCTAGATTTATTTAGTCAATCATTCTCTCTTTTTTTAATTTCTTTTTCTATCATATATTTCTATTTTTTATCTTATTTTTTAATTGCCATATGTGTGTGTATATAATTATAGTATGTTGTCATATAAATAAGAACAAATGTTAGATAAATATATGTTATGTAGTATGTTCATATCATAGTACATCACAATCCAAAATAATATTTTAAAATAATTTAACAAATTAACTAACTTATATTATAGTTTTAGTTTGTTCATATGATGACTCCTTTATGTCACTTTTATTGCCTTTTCATTTTTTATCTTTTCTTTTTTTATAATTTTTATTACATGTTGTTACTGATTATTTATATTTTATTCATAAGATTTTTGAAATTCTTAAAAATTATTTTAAGTTTTTTCTATTATTTTTCTAAACTATATATGTTTTATACAATAAGTATTCACAAACATAGTTACAAAATGTTTTTAAATCCTTCTTTTGCTTTACGAAATCATCGCCCACATTGCCTAGTAATCTTCTACTTATGATGATAGTGTCCGTGCCGTACCGTGGTTTGTAAATTAGCTACTAATCACAACAGGGTTGATCTTATCATATATCGTTGTAACATTGCCCATAATTCAGGTGCCAATGATTGTAAAGGTGATTCTCTCATATCGTATGGTATATATTTGCTTGTCATAATGTGCGAATAAGCCTATTATATGGTATGTGACATAGACTTTCTTAAGAACACTACAAATTCAATCCAGTATTTGGTTACCTCAAAACCATCACTCGAGCAACTCAATAGAAAATTTAACAGCATTCCAAGGGAGGAATATCTCAATCAAAAGTATACTTTTAAGAGTCCTTTTCATGCAATTCAAGATATGAGCTCTTTTTTGAAACTCTTTTCCCAGATTGAAGTAGTGACTTTCTTAGGTGAAGCTTTGCTTATTACAGCCCTACATACCCAAGCACAAGCCATTACCTTTTTCTTTTCTCCCAAGTTCTTCTTTTTTTTTTCTCAGACCTCCTCATGCATAGAGCATAGCTAAAAAGCATTGGGGAGGGTAAGCTTGTTCTTTTTATAATAATAAAGAGGATTATATAAAATATTGTTTAAATTTTCTTTTTAAAAGTTTATTAAAAAATTTAAAAGACTTCAAAAAATCACAAGTGATGTACTGGGAGATATCTCATTTCAAGATTTTCTCAATGGTTTGCCCAAGTTTCAAATCTAGCTATTTGTCACATGATATTTTTTTTAGATGCATCAAAATATATTGATTTCATAGTGTTGGATCTGTACAGTTTACATTCAACATTAAATACACAATTGCAAATGATTAATTTAGGCTATCATACTGATGCTCTTGCTTTTGATGCAATTGCCTTTCAATTGTACCTAAATATGCAAACATATTTAATTAAAATGGCTTGGATACTACCAAATGCACTTTTCAAGAAGTAGTAGCATATGTAAAAGACTAGTTAGTGCACATTACAATATAGTAATAAATCCTATAATTTTTCATGAATTACACCTTTGAAAAGATGGAAATATGTGTGATTTAAGTGCCTGCATATCTTAAATAAGTATTCAAAGGAAAGGAATAGTAATATGGTTCAGATGCATGATAAATAGATAGTTGGAACTAATGCATTATGGAATTTGCACCTTATATATTTACTGAAGCACTTCTGTGACATCATGAGTCCTTGTTTCTTTACACAATGATTTCCCTCCATATTTGCATATCAGTGCTAATTTATGAACTATTTTTTAGTTTGCAATTCTGATATAGAATTTTTAATCGACACTAAAAAAATCCTTCTAGGTGATCAAAACCTAGGAAGCAAGATTTATTTATATTTATAAATAGCCTAAACTGAGTTGTCGCTCTTTCATTATTGGTCTTCATAGCAACATAAGAATATTTGGATTCTTTTATTTTTTTACTACATCATGAAAGGAGTAGTTACCGACATCTTTCTTAATTTTTTGTTTTTTTTCATTGTGACTTAGTTGATGAATGAAGACCTTCTTCAAGACTTGGTCATGTACAAAAAGTCGCATGAGAAAGATGTTTCAATTGTTGCATGCTCCTTGATCACATTATTAAGAGAGGTATGTTTTTTACTTTGCTATTTTTTTACGACATCCTTAATGATGCAATGAAAAAAGAATGAAAAATTTCTTATATTTTGGAAAATAAATTCAATTGTCTTTTTTCATTTCTATAGATATGCTCTTCATTTTTGGTCAAGAAAGACTGAGGTCATCCCATTGATTCAAAAGCTAGACCAAAAGCATTTGGAGAAGTCAGTGTTGCCAATGACGTGCTCAGTGTTGAGTTAAACAAGATGATAATAAGACTTTATATAGTAGTTCTAAGGATTAAATGGTTGCTTATGGTTCTGAAGCTGAAAATGATTCCTCACCAGTTGACAATGATATCTGTGCTAGAGTTGCATATGATGAAGATGCGGATTCTATAGAAATTGATGGACAGAGTGACAATGAATTCCCTGAAAGTGGACAATCTTATTGATGGTTTTGGAAGATGATGCCTCTAGGAATGATAGTGATGAAGAAGGTTCAGATGATGGGGAATTGGCTAATGTTTGTGACATTGAAGAATTGAATGAAGAAATAGAAGTGTAAGCCATACGTATTGATGGGCAAGATGAATATGTTGATGATGGGAAAGATCCATAAAATAGAAAGAAGAGGAAGCTAGGAAATTTTGTTGAATGTCTGAGTGTTGTTGATGCAAGTTCGCATTCTCTTAAAAGACTTGCAGTAGTCAAGGCTGCTGAAGTTTCAACCAAAGAAGGTGATGGTATTGTTCCTAATGAAGACTTCCAACATATAAAAGAACTGAAGGTAGACTTCATCTTTTATCTTCTATATTCAATTTTCTTAGCAGCGCATCGATTATCTTGTATTTATTGACAGCATGGCTTCTGCAAAGATTACCTTGTTCATGCAGATGTTCTTGGCCAAGCTTTTAAATTGAAGGCAGTCTTCATTGTTATCAAATAAATGAGCATAAGTTATATTCAGAGTCTTCATTTCTTGACTAGAAGTTTAACTTGACAAATCATATTCAAATGTTTATTAGGTAAATAAAGAGGCACAGAAGGCCTTGTCTCAACATGGTCTATTAAGAAAGGTTGAAGGCCATAAAGCAGCAACTTCAAAAATTCCAACTTCTGAGCAGCTAAGTGCAAAACCTTTGGACCCTGTTAAACTTGAGGAAATTCTCTAACATGGTTGCTTTCTATTGGTTTGATGGCCCTTCTGATTTCACTTCTCAACGTGTATTATTCATGCATATTTTATGGCTTTTAATGGCCTGATGATGCTAATCTTGACTTTTCTGGAGAAGTGAAGCCAGATAGTTAGTCCTACAGATGTATCAGTCGACTTAGTATTTCATTTAACTTTTATATTCAACTTCTAGTATTACAATGATGTGGAATTTTTTAAGTTTCAAAGTCTAGAAATTATTATGTCAATATGAATAAAGACTTAAGTTAATAGAATAGATGTCAAGTCACTTTTTTAAATCATAACAAAGCATAAATGATAAAAAAATTGGTTCATGATGTTTGTTTAGTATTTGAATTTTTAGCTTGTGGCTCATTAAGAATTAGATAAATAATATAATAACATTATTTTGTATATTTGAGGATGAATTGTGTCAATGAGGTGTTTTTAATTAAAAATTTTCATATTAAAAGTAATGTATTTGTAGTAGATGTTAAGAATAAATCTTTGTTGTGATATTATTAGAATGATTATTTGCATTTTGTTAGATTTAAGTTATAAAATAAAAAATATTGAGCGATATTTTTTTTATTTTTAATGTTGATTATATTTGTGAAAGTTATATTTTTGATAAGCACCAATAATCGTCATTCTTAAGTTTTAGAAAGTTATGTAGTCTCTTGAGTTAGTTCATGTTGATATTTGTAATAAATGAACATTTTCTTTTAAAATAAAAATAGATATTAATTATTATTTAGTTATGATCTTATTCATATGAGTTGGATATCTTTTGTAGTTCATAAATTAAATTTATTTAAAAAATATAAGGAATTTGAAGGTCTTATAAAAATAAAAAATTGGTTTAATAACTATTTGAACTAACAGAGAAGAAAACTTTTTATCTAAATAATTTGATTTTTTGCACAAAAACATGAAATTCATAAGCAATTGTTCGTTAGAAAAGTACCAAAATAAAATAAAATTGTTAAAAAAGAAGAATAGAACAATTGTTGAGACTACTTATTTGGAATGAGAAAAAAAATTATAAAATAAATTTTGAACAACTATTACTGTTTTTCTTTATATTTATGCTTTGATAACTTTAAATGAATACAACAACTTGAATATAAAGAGTCAAAAATATATATCTTTTTTCTTTCATGAAATATAAGATTTATTGTCACTGATATTATTAATTTATTATCATAAAATATTTCTATGTGATTATATTATTCTTTATGAACAAACATCCATATATTATTTTTTCAATAAATTATATTTTCTTTCTTTCATCTTTCTCAATGAGCAAATGTACAAAAACTATGCTTTGAAAGACTTTATTTTGGAGTGTCATTATCTTCAATAGTGCTATGAGGACCAATTTTTGTAAACCAGTTGAAGGAGAATCTGTGATTTTATCGAAGTTGAATCTATAGATATGTTATTCACACTTGTTCACTGGTCATCATCAAAGTAGACGATTTCTTAAATATAGTTTAATGAAGGACGGTAGTTTTTCGGCTATGTTCAGCCCACCACCCATCATGTATCCGCCAATATCCAAAGCATCCACCATTCTCACATGCTTCAGAAGTAGCAAAACAAAAGTTAGAATGCCACCTCCCCTACTGTGCATGCTCACTCGAGTATTCTTCGCTCCTAGCATCAAAAGCTCCACCCATGCCGATGTGATCACCTGCCACCTTTGTCCTCCCCAAGCACAAGAATCAGGTGTGCAAGCACTCGCACTGTCTAAAATAGAGATGGATATGTGATCCATTCTATAGGTTCGATCAACATTAGCCTTCAGGCCATCCCCTGAACCTCATCATCACTGCTCAGAGTCGACGTCAAATCCTCTTCATGTTGTTCGATGAACTGTACCATATCATAGCAAGCATGCCAGTAAATTAGTTGGCTTGCTCCTCCCATGGTTGCCATTATCTTTTGTCGCATCAACGCCAAATACAACATATAGTTGGACAGGCACTTGCATGCCTGCATCCCACGCCAAGTGCTCTTCTGTGCTCTTAACCCCTTAGAGTGTGGTTGAGTTTCATAAGGATGATGAAACGGGTGCAGCTTCTGGGGCTTCCAGTGGTAGCATAGCTGCGTCGCAATGTGCCACAAAAGAACTTGCTGATCGGCTGACAAGCCTTATGTCAAATTAAGGAATGCGGGGACAACCCATACTATGGCATCGACTTGTCGGAGTGCAGCGAGCCCTGCCTTATCGTTGATCTGCGCACACGATATTTGTAAGCGTTTCTAAGCATGTGCAGTGACGAGCTCTAGAAGAAGTTGATTTCCTTTACTAACTTTTGTGAATACGAAGTTTAGGATGAAAATCCACTGGTCCAGCTCGGGAATAATACCGTTGCCTCCTGAAAATGCTCTAATGGGTCATGTAAGCTTGGATTCTATTCTACGTGCTCATTTGTTTATCCTCCTGTTCTTCAGATTGTCTGGTGATACATGTTCCTTTTGCTGCACTGCTGCATTCCTGAAGCAGTTGGTGATCAAGTTGACTTGCGGCAAGTCTGAAGGCCTCCCTCTTTCATGCCACAATCTTCTTCTTATTCTGAGAATGAGCTAGGCAAGAAGCAAACCTCACTTGTCCAGTTTCTTAAATTTGAGAAGGAAGATCACCGCCAATTGGAAAGCAGGCACATGAGAGAAGCCACGGTATCAAGACATATGGAAGCTCCAAGTCGGACATAAGTGATCGGGACATCACTGGAGTAAAGCCATGCTTTCGAGAGAAAACGAACAAAAAAAAGCTAGAAGGATACCAGAGGAGAAGATTACCGTGAGGATGATGCCGGCAGTGCTGGATCTATAGAATGAGTAAGACTGCTCTATGTACTTAGCGATGATGACGAAGAATATGAGTAGGGTGGGAGCGAGCAAGAGGTTACTTAGAAGACACCTGAACAGAACATAGACAACAATGATGAGGTCGTAGGCGATGGGCAAGAAGGTGTTGACCCACAGCTCATTGTCCTCCATTGAATAGGCGGTGATGGTTTCTGGGCCACCAAGGTGAAGCAGAAGGAAAGGTGCCCAGAATGCGAGGATGGCGTTGTTGCTATTGTTGTCCATGCTGCCGCTTAGCTGGCTAAGAACGAAGTCGGCAACCTAGTTGGCCAAAATATAGTTGCTCCAAATAGCCATTCTTATCCATGCTCTCGATGCTGAGGTGTTTCTCAAACGTCCAAGGAAGATGAGCACAATTTGTATCGCGAGGCTTACCATTATCAAAACACGTACATCCCACCTGCTCTAGAGTTTCTTGTATTTTCCTGGAATATCCATTAATTTTGTGTCTTCTGTGAGATCAACTGATTGCAGAAAGTAAAAATAATTTCACTTTCTCCATTCATTTCAATCTCCCTGCTCCATTTTCTAGTAGGTGAGTGTGAATATATATTTGACGTGGAACCCAAGCAAGTTTGGAGCAACAACCAAAACATGATCAACTTTCTCTTGTCAAAACATCATGAAATATATATTTGTTTAAGGGAAACCTCTAATTTATAATTGACACGCAAAGGTTAAATAAATTACTTGCTTGTGTGGGGAACCACTAGATAGTTAACATCCCTTCTTTGATGCCTTTTTAATCTTTCTTACAGTCATTCTAAAAAACTTACATCATCGATGACTCAAACCATGGCAACTCTCCTCTATGGCACAACTTTGCTTCTCTGTTTTCTTATTTGAAAAAGCTCATTGGATTGGGCCTACTAGACTTATTTATAAGCCGAGACAACAAGGTCGTGAAGTCCTGAACTCTTCAAAGCTCACTGTTGAATTAAGCTTGGGAAGTGAGGGCAGTTAAAATAATTTTTTATCATACCCGTACCATGACGGTTGAGAATCTGAAAATCTTATACCTCATAAGTTTCAACATGATTTTTTTATAAATACTGAAATATTCTATTATTTACAAATATATCATCTTATTTAATATTCTTCTATAATGATATCTAGAAATTACATAACATATTACCATTAAGGTTGTAGAGGCAAATATTATTCATTTGTGTTAGAGTACAGTATACGTGATTTGTACATGCTATACAAGATGCTCAACATATTGTACGTTAGGTTATAAAAGTTAAGGAATTAGCAATAATATACGATTAACCGTAGAGTGGTTTTACACAAAACATATAATGCAATTAGTAAAGAATAAAAAAATAATTTGAAAAAGATGTTTTCATCCTAAATTCAATTAGTAAAACTTGTAATTAAGATATATGCATAATATTAAATTAATGTATAAAATGTTTCATAATTAAGATTTTTATGCATATTATTTATTATTTTTTACTCTTACATAAAATATGATTTTTCTATGAGGTTTATTATTATTTTATTGGTATATCATTTTATATTTTAATAATATTTATATTTCATGATATGCATGATAATATATATGCTTTCATAAAATAAGGCATACAAACACAGAATTTTGTTTTTCTAATATCTTAAAATTTTTCTCTATATAATATATTACAAACCTTGAGATTTGATTGATATAATTGTAATTATGTGAATTTAAATAAAAATAAAATTAGTTTTTTTAATAATACATTTACTAATTCAAATAAAGTAATAATAATTTTATTTTGAGAAGTGTGTCAAATTTTTAAATGAAAATAAAATTTTATTAAAGCATATAATTAAAAAGAACTCTCTTTTAAGAATATAATTGTAATTGGCTAATAATGTTTTATGACCTACATAATTAATTATAATTTTTTGAATAATACATAAATATATTATGAATATTTAAATGGAAAATAATATTTTTTAATTTAAGCCAATTATCTTTAACAAGATTAGTGTTAAATAAGTTATTACTAAAAGTTTTAGGTAGTTTAAAGATGTAGCTAATGAAATAAAAATGGAGGGAGGGAAGGAGAAAAAGTGAAAATAAAGAGAAGAGGGAAGAAGAAAGTTTCAATTCAAGAGGACAACAAGAAAGAGAAGAAAAGAATAATTTTGTCATAAGGTGACCAGCAAGGAAGACAGAAAGGAGACTTATGGAGAAGGCTTCTACAAGCAAGTTAAAGCATGAAAGAAAGAAGGAAGAACCCCTGGCCTTCAAAGCCACCAAATGTGATTCGGATTTCACTTCTACCTCTTCCATGGATTTAGAGGATGAGGTATGTTTTCATGTTAATGGTTTAGCAAAACATTTGGCAAATTTTCTTAATAGGAAATGGAAGAAGATGAGCAACAAGGAGTGGAAGAGGCCACCAACTTGTTTTGAGTGTGGTCAAACTAGCCATATTAAACTGGATTGCCCAAAACTTAAAGACAAGCATATGAAAGAGGAAAAGAAGAAGAAGAAGAAAAATTTGAAGAAAAAGAAAGCTTTCCAAGCTACATGGAGTGCTTTTGCAGATTCAGATGTTTCAAGCTCAAGTAGAGGAGAAGAAGGGATGATTTGTTTTATGAAAAATGAGGCATCTTCAATATCTTCTAGTGAAGAAGAAGAAGAAGAAGAAAATGAGGTAAGCACTTGGACGAGAGATATTTTAGAAAATTATTATATTGAAATTATGAATGGATTGACTTCATTAATAAGTGCTCATAAAAAATTGAAAAAGGCTTACAAAGAAAAATTTGAATTACTTGATTTTGTTATAAAAGAAGATGAAAAGAGAAGAATAGAAAATCAATATATATGTGACGAAAAGGTTTCCCTTATCATTGAGAATACTTCTTTAAAGCATGATATTGTACTTTTGAAAGAAAAATATGATTTTTTGAGCATGCTAGAGTTAAAAAAACTTCACATACTTCTTATGCTTCACATGCTTATTGTTCTTCACATGTCTTCAATTTTGAAAAACCTAAATACGTAAGCATGCCTAGGCCATCAAATAAAATTTTTTAAATTGTTGTAAACCTAAACATGCTATGAAAGATTGCTTTTTTTAGAAGAAATATATATTCATAAAAAAAATTTAGATGAATTGTTAGGAATTAGAACATGCAATCTCCACTTAGTGCTCAACCCAAGCTTTCTTGGGTTCCTAAGAGTAGAACATAGAAGACTAGAAGAAAATGTGTCGAAAATATTTGTAGAGATTCTAGGATAAGTCTAGGACATTTATAAAACTTAAATTGATGATTTAATTTAGTGGTATGTTTGTAATTTAGATTTTGCACCTTATACAGTCAAAATAAAGAAGAAAATAAAAATCCACATCTTCGATATTCATCTATTAGCAAAGCTTATAGAATCTTTAATCTAGAATCTCATAAGATAGAGGAAACAATATATATTATGTTTGATGAGTCTATCTAACTAGTTAGTGAGAAGTATTTAGAAGATGAAATAAAATTAGTAAAGAACTTAGATTTGAATAAGAATGAAGAAAAATTAGAAAATCTTGAAGTAGAAAAAGAAAAAAAACAAGTTACATAGAGGATTGAAATTTGCAACCTCACATCCAAAGGATTTGATCATTAGGAGATGATTTACTAATTGTTTAGATTTATGTTGATGATATTATTTTTGGTAGTACAAAAAAATAAAGACAGAGAATTTAGAAATCTTATGACTAAAGAATTTGAAATGAGCATGATGTGTGAGCTAAATTTATTTTTCTTAGGATTTCAAATAAAACAACTTCAAGAATATGGTTTAGAAGTCACATATATACCTATTAGAATTGATAACACTAGTACATTAGTATTAGCCAAGAAGCAAGTTCATCAATCTAAGACTAAGCACATAGATGTTAGATATCACTTTATAAAAGACCAAGGGGCCAAAAGATTAGTATGATAAGAGTATGTTCCCATTAAGCTTGAATTAGTTGACATTTTTACCAAACCCTTACCATCAGAGCAATTTCAAACATTGAGAGAACAATCAGAAATTTTAGACATTGCTTAGGGTTCACTCCCCTTTGATGGTGTCAAAGGGGGGGAATAGTTAGGAGTTAGTGGAGCATCAAGATAGTGAGAGCATGTTAATTCTTAATTTTCTCCTTAAAAATTTATTTCTTTTTTCTTTGTCACATTTTTGTATTTAAAACATTTATGTCTTAACATCATCAAAAGGCAGAGATTGTTACATCCTTGTGTTTGATGAGTCAAGCATAAATGTTAAGTGAAATTATCAATATTCAATTAAGTCAAGTCATGAACTTTAAATATCTAAAATAGATGTCTTCAAGACTCTTGCAGTGAAGGAAAGCTTCAAGGAAACTGAAAGCATGCACCAAAATCTTTATACTTGAATATCTCTTTATTTTGCTTGAATTTGATATATCCAAATTTTGAGATGACGTGGCACAATAGTAGTATTATTTTTTAAAAATGTTATAAGTTTAATATTTTTTGAATTTTGATTTTTGGGCCAAGCATTATTGATTAAAAGTACAGACATCAGTATTTGATTTTTTAAAATTATTTAGGAATATTTTTTCATGAATTTCTTTTCATAGACATTTAGAGTAGTTGTAATACTATTATAATATAAAATTATTTTGGTATACTTATGTCCAAAATTTTGGCACAAAATACTATAATAACACTTTAGTCTGAGGAATTTTCACAATAGCGTTGGAAAGGTAGACCCAACCCTACAATTGGTCCATCCAAGCTTTAAGGATTTAAAAAATAAAATAAAGCAAAAATTGTTTGATAGACCCGAAAGGGGTGAGCAAAGCCTAAAGGCCATAGAAAGAGCTGCTGAACAGAACAAGTGAGAAATCAGCCCGCAGTTGCTGAACAGAACAAGTGCAAACTCAGCCTGCAGAGAAAGCTAACCAGAGCAAGCCCAAAATCAAGCCAATCAGGACCAAGTGATGAAATCTTGATCAAGGAAAGGGGGAGGCAACCCCAAATGGCTCGAGAGACAAATGGACCAAAGGTGTTATAGAGAACAATGGTAAAGACATTTGGACGATGTAGGACTAAACTTCCATTCGATTATTAAAAAGGCAGAAGGGCAGGCACGATCGGACGGCTTAGATTAATCAAGGTAAATTACTGCATGATAAATGAGTAAAACACCAAGCAGGAGATTCGAAACCGAGCCAGAACTGCAAGAGGATGCAGAACCACTACTGTAAGTTTCTATTTTAGTTGATTTCTGGGCAAATTGTTTTATTATTTGTAGGACAACCAATGTGCCATCCGTAGGCCTAGATCAAGGCCGCCTAGATCCAACGGCCTGGATTGGTCTTAATTGGTAAATTTGAGATTCAATTGGAAACGTCCATTTCAGGCTCCAAATCGAACGGTGAATACTTTTTGTCCGTTACCCAAACGACTAGTTCATTTTAGAACCTTTAGGAGTGGATTTAGAGCTCAAATTAAGCTTTATAAATAGAGAATGATGAAGAACTACAACCGATTACTATTGCTAAGATTTCAAAGCTTTCAAAGTCACAAAGTGAAAGCTGTAAGAAGGAACCCAAAATTTGGGGTTTTTGCTTCAACTATTTTTCAATCTCGATTCCTCTCTCTTTTTGGTATGGTGTGTGCCTCATATTTTTCTTAAAATTATCTTAAGTTTTGCCAATTTTTTGTATTTTTCTTTGGGGTAAGGGCATCCCAGCAATTGTGCAAAAGCTTGGGGTTTGAGTTGAGCCTAAAAAAACACAAGTTGGTTCGAGATTAGCAAAAGGAAAAATCCCAAGTAGGTTTCAGGTGAACCGTACGAAAAACATCGCTTGTAATTTGGTGATTTTATTGTTCTTTTCCCAAGACTGGTTGGGTGTAGATGTAGGCTCGATTTTCAGTTGAACCACCTTAAAAATCTTTTGTGTACTATTCTTTCTTATTCTTGCTTAAAAGATTTGAGTTTTAATTGAAACCAAAGATCGAAAGAAAATTTTATTTACTACAATTCACCACCTCTTGTTGGATTGTCTTGAGCACAAAGCACTTCAATTGGTATCAAAGAGAGGAATCCCAGATTATGTGAGTAACATCACATGGCAAATCCACTCATGCTAAGTGAAGGATTTCTCACATTCTTTGTGGCTTTGTTATTTTTGGTTTTATGGCTTCTTCTTTGGTTTATGTGGGTGCAACCTTGTCTGAAAGTTTTTCTTCAATTCGGCCTCCTTTGTTTAAAGGAGAATTTTACATATATTTCAAAAATAGTTTTAGAATTTTTATTCAATCTATTGATTTAGAATTATGGGATGACTAAGCCTTGTGAAGTTCTAAGAAATCCTTTTACTAATGAAGTCAAGCCCTTTAGTGAGCTTAATGTTGAGCATAAAACATTGGCTCAATTGAATGCTTGGGCCTTGAACTATCTTCATTGTTGAATTTGTCCTAGTTAATTTACACAAATTATAAATTTGCATATGGCATTTGAGGTGTGGAAAAAACTCGAAATAACTTACAAGGGCATCTCACAAGTGAAAGAGACGAAGATCAACACCGTCACCCATGACTATGAGCTTTTTAGAATGAATCCTGGTGAGAGTTTTAAAAGTATGTTTTTAAGATTTAATGACGTAACAAATGGCCTGATAAATCTTGGAAGGACATTCTCAAATGGTGACCTAATAAGGAAAATTTTGAGAATCCTTCCAAAGGAATATGATCTCCTTGCAACCGCTATTAAAGCGGCTAAATATGTCAACAAACTTTCATTGGATGAAGTTCTTGGGCAACTTCTCACTACCAAAATAGAGATGACTAGGAGACTTATGGAAGAGGCTTCTACAAGCAAGTTAAAGCTTGAAAGGAAGAAGGAAGAACATATGGCCTTCAAAGCTACCAAATGTAATTCAGATTCCACTTCTACCCCTTGCATAGATTTGGAGGATGAGGTAAGTTTTCATATTAATGGTTTAGCAAAAAATTTGAAAAAAAGAAATGGCAAATACTACTTTTTAATTTAAGCCAATTATCTTTAATAAGATTAGTGTTAAATAAGTTATTACTAAAAGTTTTAGGTAGTTTAAAAATGTAACTAATGAAAGAAAAATGGAGAAAGAGAAGGAGAAAAAGAGAAAATAAAGAGGAGGGTAGAAGAAAGTCTCAATTCAAGAGAACAACAAGAAAGAGAAGAAAAAATTGTGTTGGTCATAAGGAGAGTAGTAAGGAAGACAAAAAGGAGACTTATTATTACTATAAGAATCAAGAAGGGGAAGAACATACTAGGAAGCTACTGCAATGAGTGAAAATAAAAAAAGTTGAAATTATATTTTTTTATTGAACTTATTCATTTTTATAAAGTAATTAGTGGTTTTATTTTATTGTGCAAGTTAAGAATGTTATGATAATTAAATATGGGGGTTTGGAGCTGTCTTATAGTAAAATATAATTGAATTTATGCCTTATCATTTTGTTTGGAGGTGAGTCTACTATATGATTAGACTCAATATACAATATGATTATCAATAATTTGTTTAAGGAGTTAATAAACATATCATACAATTAAGAGAATATAGAATATAATTAGAGTTAAGTTTGTTCAAGAAGAAAGGTTATTGTGTGGTCCAACAATCTCTTCATATCATAGTTGGAGCGATCATAATGTACCATGAGCTTCTCATACAATATGATTAGATAAAGGTCAAAGAGTAAGATGGGATTCTGATAACCATATATAGGGAGTTGAAGGAACTGTTTGATGGAGAGGCAATATAATACAATAAGTGAAGAATTAATAACAATGATTTAGTGAGATGCAAATGTTACAACACGATGGGGGAATCATATAGTTGATGTTTTTGTGGTAGAAGAGAAAGTAGAGAGAATACTTTGGGTTATATAATGTTAAGGAATTTTAGATGTTTTCATTAAAGATTATATAGCAACTCATGTGCATGCTTCTATGACTTTGTAGAATAACTTAAAGAAAAGGAAACTGGAATAAGAATCTTTACCTTAAATTTAGGTAGAAAAGTTTGATAATGGTAATATAAATATAATATTAAATTAATACATAATTTATTCTTAAATTAAGATATCTTATAAGCCATTTTTTATTGTATATTTGGATATATGACATAGTTATCTTGATAAGAAGTATTTGTATTACATTGGCTCATAGCTTTTGAATTTTTGTGGATCTTTTATATGCTTATTTTATGATAAGGTAGATACATTAAATCATACAAATAGCATGAGAACTAGTTTATATTAGAAATATAATATATAGATTTTATTTTAAGTTATGGCATGATATTTAAAATAAATTTAGATTAATTAAAATTAAATAAAAAATAATATTGAGTTTTCTTGAAACATTATCCTCATGTTATATGAATATATAGTTCCATTGGAATGTGTAGTGTTCAAGATACTTATTGGATATTGGCTCATCACATTATTTAGTGTCATTAATACTTTGTGTTAGGTGGCTTAGGTATTAGTTTAAGACCTTGTACCTAAAAGGATAATTTGGATTATTATAAGTATTTTGTTTAGGAAAACTATTATTTTATAGTAAAGATTATGGAAGAGATTGTTATAATCCTTTGTCCAAACTAGATAAGGTTGTCTTGACAATCAAGTATGTTATCCTTCTAAGTGTCAAATGGGCAGGCGTCAGCCCCCGTACATGGTCTTACGACTTTGTGGAGACCTGTGTTTTTGGTAAACAGTCGTCCGGGCCTGGTCACTGCGACCCCCTTTTTGAGAGGGCACCCCTTCTCCCGAAGTTACGGAGCTATTTTGCCGAGTTCCTTAGAGAGAGTTGTCTCGCGCCCCTAGGTATTCTCTACCTACCTACCTGTGTTTTCACCTCTATATATTGATGATATATTTACAAAATTGGTCTACCCTTAATAACCAACTTCTTGAGGATACTGGATGCTTTCGATTACTTCATTAAATAGCTTAGTTAACTTGTCTAATAATTGAATCCAATTATTAGTCTCAATGTTATCAATTGTTTCATTATCAATCATCTTTATCTCTTTGCAACACATGTACAATAATGTAATCATGTTGCTTGATTTGCATAAGATTGGAGCATAGTTGTGGTGACCAAGCTTGACTTTCTTGGGATTGGGTGTCACATCCTCTATTTTTTTATTTTTTCTTATTACTTTAATTTTGAAATGTACTTTTTATAAAAAAAAATTAAACAAATACATTATTTTTCAAAAAATCCAAAAAAAAAATGAAAAAATATGCCTAAACTTCAAGATCAATTTTATGTGAAGCAAAATATATGAAACAACACAACGATCATATTACAATACGCAATTAACACGTCCAATAAAACCAAGTAGATGTCTAACTTATTGTAAAACATTTGAGGCATAACGAATAAGAGGCGATGAGTGAATTGCTTATTTAAGAAAATTTTCATTTCCAAAAATTAGTAAAAAAAGCTTTTCGACCTTTAAATTTTTAATTAATGAAATAAAATTTCTCTATAATAAACGAAATACACACAATATTTTTTAGGTGCTTCAACCAAAATCTGTTCCTACATCCACCCTCGATCCCCGATCAGGCTTCCATTAACTATTTTCTTTTTATTGAAGCTAGAAGAGATAAACCAAATACACATCAATGTTTTAATGAGACCAAAATCAGAGAAATTTAGGTTACTAAAAAAAATTTAATACTTTACAATTTTTTGCTCACAAAAATCCCTACATCATTAATTCTTTAAATAAGTTAATATTTTAAAATTTAATAAATACATAATAAATATAAATAAGATAAATTTAAAATATATTACAACAAAACTAAATAAATAAGTTTAAAAATACTAAAAATAAAAATACTTCGAACAGTTAAAAAATAAATATTTAATTAGACAAAACTTATCGGGATGAGTGTAATTAATATTTCAACATTTAATAAATCTAAAATATGATAAATTAAAAAATATAATATAACCAAATCAAATGAAATCAAGTATAACATCATGGTTCATCAAATAAGATATAAATCAAAATATCTTATTAGTAATTCAAAAAGTCGAGAAAATGAAACATTTGAAAATATAACAATAAATATTAAAATTAAAATAGCTCTTTGAGATGAGTCTAATGATATTTGTTATATTTTGATCAGGCATTGTATAGGATTATTATGAATTATCAAGAAAAATAACCATATATATTTATAAAATATTATTTCAATTTTAAATAAATATATATTAAAGCTAAGGTGAGATAAAATGAAACAATGTAATATAACCAAATCAATGCAAGATAGACCTCACACAAAAGAAGATTATAGTTTGATACAAACATAACAAAATAAAGAAAAAAATTTAAAGAAAAAAAATTAAAAATGTATAAGAAAGTTGCATTCAAAAAACCTAAGGAGATAGTTTAACATCTATGATCATCAAATAAGATGTGAACAAAAATGTTTCATAAAGCATGTCAACTACTAAAAATAAATGATTCAAAAAAACATAAATGAAATTTTAATTAGGTAAAGCTTGTTTAAATGACTCAAATGGCTTTTGTTATAAAAGAAGAAAATAATAAATAATAATAACAATAAAACTTTTTAATATTAAGAAAACATATATTAAAGTAGAAAAGAGATAAATGAAATCAACATAATCTAACCAAATCAAAGTGACATAATCCTCATAGAAGAGGTGACTTAAGGTTATATTGTAATATAACAAAATCAAAACAAACAATTTGAAAAAATAAGATAATTGTATAGAAAAATTACATTCTAAGATACCAAGGTGATAAGGTATGGTATCCTCAATTATCAAGTCATGTATAAATAAAAAATATTTTAAAAGAAGCAAAAATCTTAGAAAAAATATTCAAAAATATAAAAACAAAATATTTAATTAAAGACAGCTTAGTGAGATGGGACTAAAAGGGTTTTTTTAATCTTAATCAAGCCTTATTTAGTATTACTACAAATTATAAATATAAATAATCACAAATAATAATATTTTATTACTTAAAAATTCAATGAAGATATATTAAAGCAAAGATGATATAAATAAAAGTTATGTAACAAAACCAAATCAAAATGATATATATGCCACATGATAGGAAATTTCGAGTTGCATAACAATATAGCCAAATCAATGTGAAACTTTTGTATAAATGAGATAAATTTTACAAGAAATTTGTGTTCAATTATACAAATCCAAATATCTTAAAAAGCAAAAAAACTTAAAAAATAAAATATTTTAAAATTTAAAAATGTATATTTAATAAAATAGATCTCTTGTAGATGAGTTCAATAATATTTATTTTATCTTGGTCAGACATAGCTTGGAATTACTGTCAATTGTAAAGACAAATAAGTGTAAATATGTATTAATGCTAAAAAGTTTATAAATAGAAATAATAAAATATGACCAAATCAAAGTGATGTTAAGTTTGCATGAGTGGGTAATTTGAGTTTCATAGAAATATAACGAAATAAAAGTGAAACATTTCAAGAAATCCAAATGTGATACAAATCAAAATATCATAAAAAGAAAACAAAAATCTTAGAAAATAAAATATTTTAAAATTCAAAACTATATATTTAATAAAATAGATCTCTTGTAGATGTGTTCAATAATATTTATTTTATCTTGGTCAGACTTTGCTTGGAATTACTGTAAATGGTAATGACAAATAAGAGTAAATATCTATTAACATTAAAAAGTTTATAAATAGAAACAATAAAATATAACAAAATCAAAGTGATGTTAAGTTTACATGAGTGGATAATTTGAGTTTCATAAAAATATAACTTAAAAAAGTAAAACATTTCTAGAAATGAGATAAATTATATGAGAAAAGTTGTATTTCAAAATACTAATGGAATAAATTAAAAAAAATATAATATAACAAAATCTAAGTGATATTAAATTTACATGTGTAGAGAATTTGAGTTTCACCATAATATAATAAAATATTTTTTTTATGAAATGAGACAGTATTTCAAAAAAGTTGCATTCAAAAATACTATGGAGGAAGTGTGCAACAACCTTGTAAGAATCAAAATATCTTATAAAACTGCAAAAACCATGTATAATAAAACATTTACATTTGTAAAACTTATTAAACTAGAAAAGTGATGATGTTTGATATGTCTCAATAAGAAGTTGTTTAGATTTATTATAAAATATCAATTTAATAATGTAAATAATAATAAATTAGTATTTTAATATTTGATAAATATATAATAAAGCTAAAATAAGATAAACTAAATGAATTTATAATATCTAAATAAAAACTATGTAAATATCACACCACAGAAGAGTTAGGGCTTCGTAATAATATATCCAAATTATAGAAAAATCTTTGATCAAATGAGTTAAATTATTTAAAAAAACTTGTATGGTAAAGTTAATCTCCAAGGTACTAAGGAGATCAAGTATAACATCCTCAATGATGGAATCAAGTATGAGTAAAAATATCTTATAAAGTAAGAAAAAAATATAATAAAAAATATATAAAAATAATAAAATAAATATGTAATTAAATAGAGCATATTGAGACAAATAAAACCAACATTTATTTCATCTCGTTTGAAACACATTTTATAGAAAATATGAATTACAATAACAAATAAGCATAAATAATAATAAAGTATCATCTTAATAATAAGTAAATATATATTATAATTGAAATGTGTTAAATTAAAATAATGTATTACAACTAATAAAAGTGATTAAATGGTCACATTGGAGGAGATGTAAAGTTAATAAGTAATATAACCAAATCAAATAAAACAATTTGTGGAAAACTGATAAATATTATAGAAAAATTGTGATACAAGATTCTAAGAAGATCTGATGTAGTATCATTGACTGTCACATGAGGTTTGGATTGAAATGACTTACAAAGCATATAAAAACTATTGAAAATAATTTTTTTTAAATTATAAGAAATGAAATTTTAATTGATTGGAACTCTATAAGATAGCAATAATGGTATTTGTTTCATCTCCATTGAAACGGGTTTATAATTTTTTGAAATTACAAAAGTAATTAAATAAAAGTAATCATTAATCTTTATTTTAATATTATGTAAATTTATGTTAAAGGTAAAGTCAGATAAATTAAAATAATGTAATACAACAAGACTATAGTGATGTAAGGTTACAAGAGAGAACATTTAGAGCTTCATAGAAATATAAGAAAATCAAAGCCAATAATTTAAAGAATTAAGATAAATTGTATAGGAAAATTTAATTTCATGTTGATTTGGTGGTTGGTGTAACATTCTTAATCGTAAAATTAGGTAGAAAATAAAATACCTTGTAAAGAGTGCCAAAATGATTGAAAATAAAATATTTAAAAATAATTAAAAAGGAATTTTTAATTAGATGGAACCCATGAAGACGAGTTTAATGACTTTTGTTTCATCTTAATTAGACCTCATATTTTATTATTAAGAAATATTAAAATAAAAGAGCATAAATAATCATAAGCTATCCTTTTTTTATTAAGTAAATAGTTATTAAACTTATAATGCTACAAATTAAGGCAATATAATATAAGAAAATCAAGAACATATGAATGTAGCACGATAAATAAAGTTTAACAGAATGTTGCATTCCAATATACTCAAGAGAATGAGTGTAACTTTCATGATTATCAAATTAGGTAAGAATTATAATATTTTTATTATGAATTCCAAAATATCAAGTAAAAACTATTTTAAATTACAAAAATAAATAATATATAAATAAAATAAACCCAAATCGATGTGAAGGCCCTACGAGGGTTATTTACAGTATTGTTATAATACATGAAAATTTAAGTAAAAACTGAAAACAATGATATGAATTGTATGAGAAAGTTAGTCTCCATGATAGTTAAGATGTAAAGTGTAACATACTCAATAATAGAGTCATATATGAATCAAAACATTTGGTAAAGTTTACCAAAATTCTTAAAAAAATATTTAAAAATATCAAAATTAATAATTCACTTGATAGAGCTCATGAAGATGAATCCAAAGATGTGTGTTGTTTCTTCATCAAACCTAGTTTAGAAATACTTTACATTAAGGAAGTAAATAAAGATAAATCATAATAAATTATAATTTTAATGTAAAGGAAATATATATTAAAGGAGAAATGTGATATATTAAAGAAATGTAATGTAACCAAATCAATGTGATATAAATGTTATATGACATGAGATTTAGAGTTACATTATAATATAAAAAATTCAAAATGAAACATTTCATGAAATGACATAAACAATATATGAAAGTTATTTTCTGTGATACAATGGAGATTAAGTATAATATTCTTGATGAACAAGTTAGATGTGAACAAGCGAATAAAAAAAAACTTAGTAAAATTCTTATTGAGTGAAATTATAAAAAAACATTAAGTAATAACTTGGGGTCTCCTAGGTTGAGGATCACAAAGGAGGACAAGAAAAACCAGGAGAATAAACTAAAATTCTATTTCTCTTTAGAAACGTGTTTGTTCTTCAAGTAGGCAAATTTGTTGCCTTTAATTAAACCTTAATTGTCACTTCTTGTTTTAGTTTATACATCTACAAAGAATGACCAAATATTATCTTTCTTCTTTTATTTCCTTGGAGGTTGTGTTGCATGTGGCGACACAAGACATTATCAAAAGAATAGTTAAACTTTCACTTACCTCCTTAGGTGCCAACATTGCCAGAAGCATTGTCTTGAGGGCAATGGTGGTTTATGATTAATGCACCAGACATGGGTACGAGATGGATGAATCATGTGCATTATCTCCTTAGGAGATCGCATTGCTAGAAATGACAACTAACTCTTAATTGTCCAACCTCAAGCTTTTGGAACTTAAGAGTCTAAAATTAAGTAAAAGAATATAAAAAGTTTGACTTTTATCATAAGATTCTCAAACTTTACATCTCTATTATTTATCATATAACTAAATTGCAGACTGATGACAAAAAATTGTGATGCACATTTACGCATTTTAAAATTATAATAAATTTTATTGATAAATATGTGTTTATTGAGAGATTGTTATTAAATAATAATATAATAAAAAAATATTATTGTTATCAAAATTTAGTAATAATACCCTAGTATTTTAATTAAAAATATTATTAAATTTGTTTTTGTTAAAATATTTTAAAATTTTTAATCCCGTACTAATGCGTGGAGCAAACCTCGTGTCACTAATAAAATTCAAAACAATACTCCCTTCCTTTTTTTAATAAATTATTAATATATGACAATTATCTTTTGTACTAAAAAATTTGACATCTTGAGACCGCATAAGCTCCTTAGCTTGGTTCTTCTAAGCTTCCCTTCCACTAGGGTTTTGTTAAATGATCTGTAGAACTGGCGACGGTGGCAAACCTCCTCTTACCAGATTCCTTCTCTGCATCTGGAAAGGCAGTCGATAGGCTAAGCCTTCCTATGCTTCAATCCAGGATGAAGCTGGACCTAGAAGGATATGAGGCAGAGCTTCTCCTTATCTACGGCCACTTCAAATCGTCCCTACATCTCTTCGTTCAGCAATCCGCGCTCTGTTCGTCGTCGAACCCGGTGGTCTCGAAGGATCTCGGTGACCTCAAGATGTTCGTGGCGCACATGACCCCATAATATCCCCGTCACCTCACTGAGTTTCCTCATTCGTCTCTCATCTCCTTCAATCAAAAGTTTGGACCCTCCCAGCTTCCCTTCGTTCCAATCTAGCAAGATCCATCATCCTCCTTGTCAATAAGAAGGTTTGTTATTTTTTGATTTTATTTTTTGATGAATCTATTATAGTGTTTGATACACTTCAATTTGGCTGGCCACCATGATTCAACATATTTCTATTCAGCATTTTAATGGGTGGAAATATCTTTTGTTTGTATTGGTTAAAGTTATATTTTGAACTGGGCGTTGGAGAAAATTGGCAACTTCCACTTAATTGAGCTATAAGAGAAGATTATAATTGTTGATAAGTTGTTAGACTTGATTAGGCCTTTCTAAATGTTGATCAAGGTAAAAGTTTGATTTCCCTCTGCAAAGAACAAAACAGGCATTTTCCCCATGATTTCTTAAATATAGAATCTTAACTATTTCTTGTTAGGCTGTATATTTCTTTTGCTAGATTCTTATATTAAAAAGGTTTAGGCTGCCAACACTAAATTCATATTCCATTATTGTAATTAAAAAAATAGTCCTTTAACACATCAAGTGAGGTCAGATACATTGATTCTAAGATGCTATTATTTCTATTCATTAATTGCTTTTCTTCTGGATCCAAAGTTGTTAAAGCCATTTCTAATAGTAAATAATCATTTTTTTTTTCTATATTTTTTACTTTTTTATAGGAAAGATTTCAATAATGTACTTCTCTTATAGAATCACAAAGTGAACTTCTTAAAATAACAAAACTATCTAGATTGATTTTCTTTAGAATTGTCTACAATTGGTGGAATGCCAACTTTCACCTTTATAGTAAGTTACTCTTGAAACTTAAAAGCTTTATCCTTATAGCATTTATTCTATTTGTGTGTATGTACTCACACATTGACATTTGATACCATGTAATCTTATAAATTTGCCTTTATTCTTGAGTGTGAAATTTTGATTACACAACACTCAGAAGTATGTTTTATTTTCATCTTATTTGTTCAATTCTTGGATCATATTAGTGACATTTTTTGTTAATTTCTCTATCATTTTGAAGTATAGGTTCAAAATAAGTAAATTTTGTATTGTTTCTTTTGTTTATGATAACTATTACAATCTATAGGTTTTTGGAATTACTTGTCTAAATATTAATTCCATATATTTATTATAAGAACTAAAAATACGATACCATTTAATCTTCAGAGTCATTGTTCATAGACTCAGTTTTGTTTTATCTATTTGCTTAGTCTCTATTTTTCTTTTATCTCTTTGCTTAATCGTACCAATTGGTATTAAATTATTAGAAAAATGCATATTAATGCTTTATCTTGAATTTTATAATTACATCAATAATTAGTGCAATTTTGAAGCTATCTTTCATTGCTTATGTTGTTAGAAAGTTTGATGAAAGAAGAAGTGCAAAAGTACTTATGAAGCATTACCTTTTTATGTGCAAAAATGGGAGTTGTGAGAAATTTTAAAAAATGTTTTTGATGCTTTTGGTGCATAGGTAGAAAATATTTTTGAAATTAAGCTTACGAACACATCCAAGGACTTAAAACATAGCCATAATGAAATTCTATTGTGGTTAAGAAATCTTTAATATGTTCTCCTTAGGCGAGCGAAATTATTTTTAATATATGCAATTTTAATTTCTTTTTATTCTTTTCTAATACCTTATCAATATAAAGCCTCCTTATACACTCATTATTGCATTGTTATACATGTTTTTCATAATTTCAAAATGACCAATGCTAGCTTCTTTTTTTAGTTTTCTAATGCCTTTTCGAGCATGTGAGTGAAATATTATAATAAATAATTAATTTGAGTTCATGATGATTCTCTTGTGGAATCAAGAAAATGTTTTTTGTTCATTGAAATAATAATAAGAAATTGTTACAATCATTTTATGTTCTTCATTAAGCTCTTTAATCTCATAATAAACATTCATTATATTATCTTTCAGACTTATCCAAAATTGTACTAAGCCATTTCTTTTTCAATTCTTACTTGAGTATTGACATTTTTATCCTAAAATTGGGAATACCTTGGTTTTCTGACAATGTGCCTAGTTTGTTGAACACTAGTAACGTTTATCTTCATATGAATCATGATGTTAATTAAATTAGTCAAATTTATGATTTAACTCTAGGTTCTTCAAATTATTTCTTTATACGTATCCATGCATGATGTTGTAGGAATCCTTACTTTTTTTTTCCATTAACTCATTGTTGATATAACTATCTTTGTGAATTTGTTATTATATTTAGACAATATAATACATTGCTTCTTGGAAGTCCTAAGCATTAGATTTAACATAATTTTGGACATACATTGCCATGGGTTGGCTACCTTGAGGACAATGGAGAGGGACAAGTCATAGAAATAGATGGTTGGGAGGAATCCGGGATAAATGGAAAGATACACCATAGAGTTGCCTGGAGGTCAATTGAAAGAATTGGGAAGGAAAGATGGATAAAAGAAGCGTTTTTAAGTATATACTATAAGCTAAGAGAAATGGCCTATGTGAAATATTTTACCAACTTCAAATGCCTAGATGAAAGCTATGAAAGTTTATGGGCTTAAACCAAATGATCTTAAAACAACCAAAATGGAATTTTTTTTCATAATAATATTTAGTATTGCAAGAGTTATGTTGTTCCAATGATTATATAGAAATTAAAGTTCTCTAGCACGTTATTTATTTTTCTTGTTTGTTTTGAAAGTTTATTATTTTAATTATGTTTTGGTTATTTGTATACTCATATTCTTGAGTTGGATGTGCCTCTTGAATTATTTATGGGCCTTCAGATCATTGGTGATCGAAACTTCAAAAAATTTTCATTTTTTTATGTTGTGCATTGTATTCGGCACATGAAAAAAAACATAGAAATGAAGCAAAAAATAGAATGCTTAAAAATATTTTTTCTCAAAAAATCGGAAGCTTCAAAACCATATATACTCTATTTTTGCTGATTTTTCTTAGTTTTGTTGATTATAACAACTGATGTATGATTTCTTGTTTCAAGGGAGAGAAAGAACTAAGGGCAACGAGGTCACTTGTTGTACTGTGTGATCTTCATCGACGAAAAGTATGGTTTGATGATCGAACTGCTAATGCTATCTGCAATGCATGCTTTCACAGTTCTTGAAGGTTGATATTTTCCTTATCTCTACAATTGGTTAAGTCCCATTAGTTGTCTTATTATGCCTTTTTATTGCTTCTTTTTATCGAACACATGGTCATGGTAAGGAGCTATCTTATTCATTGTAATGAGCTATCTTACTTGAAAAGATTCTATGTTTATGTGTTTTAGTTAAAAGCTTAAGCATAAGGTTAAAGAATTAAATAGAAGAATCCAATCTCCAAGAGTGAGTTTCATGTTTAAAGAAGAGAGAGTAAATGACAAGTCAAAACTTAACAAGATGAAACAAACTTTTTTTCCCCAAGTGAATGGTATGATCAAAGGGGAAATACTTAGCTACTAGAAGTTATAAATAAGATTTTCACTTTGCAATAAGGTAAGATGAAAATACAAAAACTCTAAAACTCCATACGATGGGTTAGTGATGAAATTAGGAAGGAAAGGAAGAATTGTTTTTGCCATTTGTAGCCTTCACATAATGGAACAATAATGAAGGAAATAAAAAGAGAAAGTAAGATTTATGCTTCTCAAAGCATGCTTACTATGGAATGGTGATGAAAATCCATGTAATAAAAAGTTCACGTAGATGTCTAACTGAATCAAAATTTAATGCAAATGATGAACCAAAGCAAGTTGAAATGGTTAATTCAAGTAATGAAAAGGCACTTGCATTTTGATTACTTGAGCATTACTCAAAAACCATTTGATATAAAGAAATGATTAAGATTGATTATGCTAATAACATTTATTGGGCCTATTCTCATGGGTTATTAACATATGAAATATAACTATCTAAATAAAGATTAATAGAACTTGTCAACTTGCTCTATAATATCTAAATATGGATCTCCCCTTAAACATTTCATGTTTTGAGTTGTTGTGACCCACTAGAGGATTTGTTGAAGTAGGTTTTGGCTTAATATCTGTGCGAGACTAGGCTTTTGGATGATATATGGTCTGACTAAAAAAGTTCAAGGCCTAAGTTTTAGGTACACTCACATAGATTTGAGTTATATTTTCTTGATAGAATTTCATATCTCAAATGATGATCCATACTCGATAAGGTTAGGTTAAGAAACTTAACAATAAATGGATTTGTCATGAGGTTTTCATGTCTTAAGAGAATATCAATTATTGAATGATCATCACTAACATTGACTTGTAAGGATGAAAGATATTCAACTATAAACTACATGTAATTAAATTAAATAGTTGATTTGTCAATGTCAAGTGAGAATAGTTATGTTGATTTTCTATCGAATGAAATAAAAACCCAAGTAATTTGGAATTTGATAAAGGACATCAAATAACTTTTGATTGATGAATTAGCTCAAGAGATGACTTCTTTTAAGATAAATTTTTTTTATTTAACCCCAAAATAAGTCTATACTTTTAAAGTACAATATTATTAGTTCTTAAGATATCTAAATATTATAATTAAACAAAGAGAGTTGACTTCGGTTAAGTTAACAAAATCTTAAGAATGTAAAATCATGATGCTAAGTATGAAATTTTATTGATAACTTAAGGGAAAGTCAAATAATACCTTTGATAGTTAGCACAAGAAGAAAAGTGTGTAACTTTTAGCATATATAGAGCCTTTTAAAGTGATCCTTACTCTTGGATTTTTGGAGCTCAACATGTTCCTCTTTATGAAGTTGATAGACATTTGGTCCTAGAATATCCTTGATCAAGTACAATTCTTTCTAGTTTGGAGCAAGCTTATGGAGGCTTTATTAGTGTTGAGAGCCCTTATGTTGTGTAAGACTTATATTTTCTAAGAACCAAATATTTGACCTTGAAAGGACAATTCTTAATATGTAATATTTTTTCATACTTTACTTTATATTTAGTTTCTTTACATGGTCTCTAAGGCACTTTACCTTGATTAGGTCCAACTTTTGATGTGCTAGTTTCAAGTTCAAGCTTTTGAACTTGTTAAGTGATTGACCTCGATAGTGATTATAGCTTTGAATCCATAGAAAAACTTTACGTGTTGCAAAATGTGTAGTTCAATACGCTTACAATATGTCAAGGAGTTCACCTACCCACCCACCTTTTTATCATCAAGACGAGGCTTTGGAATGTTTAAGATGTCCTTGTTCATTGCTTTGGCTTGTCCATCTATGTGAGGGTGAAAAGTTGAGGCATACTTAAAAAAACCATACATTTTGCATAAATCTAGAAATTCTTTAGATTGGAACATTATTGCGTCATTTGTTGCAATTGCTATGGAAATATTAAACCTATTATAAATATTTGTCTAAAAATGGATCAAAGTGAAGCCAATGTTGACAAGACTATTAATAATCTTGCCAATAATTGGCTTCACTTTTATCCATTTTTAAAGGTTGTTAACCACCATGAAAAGGAACCTTCTTTCATTTCTAGCATATGGAAATAAAAAATGGAAATACATGCCATAGTCTAACAAGATCCAATAAATAATTATTTCTTCCATCTTTGTGGATAATTAGTATGAAAAGGGAGCATGAACTTGACACCCTTTGCACCTTTTGGTAAATAAAGTAATTATTTTTCCATTATTGGTCAAAAAAATCCGTGATACATAATCTTCATGGCAAGTTTATAGCTAGAGGCAAGTCCATCACACTCTCTTGAATGGATCAACTTGATCATATCTTTAACTTCTAGAGGATGGTGTGATGGCCTTAGTTTCTTAAACATTTTTTCCTCTTCTTTGTTCACTAGGGCTTGATTCTTATTATTAATTATTTATTTCTACCAAAGATAATTATATATATATGACCAAAAATTATTTTGTTGATCCAATGATGAGTTTACAATTAAAAAGATGCATAAGCACTCAAATTTCTTTAAAAACTCTTTTTCTCACCACCTTTCATCCATACTCTTTGGAACCAGTGGTGTGCTCAATATATACATATGAAAATATTAAATTATTCTTTTTAGAAAATATGGAATAATAAGACCCAGGTCTACCATAGACTTATTATGTCAAAAATAATAACTTCAAACCAAAAATCAATTTTATCTAAACATATTATAATTAATCTTTTAGTTGAAATAACTTTAATGATTCATGTTAAATTAACATTCAAAGAAGCGAAGAATGTGTAAGATGTCATCAAAAGACACTTCATATAAATCAATAAAAAAATATTCATATAATCATAAAAATTGGTACAATAAAAAATATCATGTTATGAGAATGTAAGCAAAGCAAGTGCATGAGACTTGATAATAACAATTAAGAATGAGAGAAAACCATCCAATTATGTGGTCATCATGCTTCATATAAACTATAAGAATGTTATCAAGTATCACATTATTGCATCAAATATCATAATAAAAATGTCTAGATATTAAAATGTCCCATACAATTTATTCTAGATTTTTGTGATCTTTTTTAATGGGCTTATTACTTCCTAACTATCCATTTAATTGTAAACTTGATTATAATGAAAACTCTTATTTTATCATGTTTTTTAAGCTAACATGTGAAAATCAATATATGCAACTAAGATACACCTAGAATGATAACTAGTATGAGGGAGTTTCCCTACTCAATTGTTACAAATAATATTAATACATGGTGCTTAACTAAAAGATTTTGCATTATCTTGTTGTCACAAATTATTAATAGTGCCCAATCAAAAGATTTTGTTTGACCTGATTGTTGCAAATATCAATGCACTCATTAAAGAGTTTTGCTTTACTTGATTGTCACAAATATCTCATTCATCTTATTAAAATAATATCAAACAATTGGTATCATTGCTTGATTTTGATGTCTATTGCACTTGATTATAATCAAAACTTTGATTTTATCTTTCAATTTTCAATACATGAAACTAATAAGTATAATAACATAACAATTCTTATTAAAGTGTTACAAATATTTTAAGTATAATTTCATTAATTTTGTCTAGCTTGTTCTCAAACATTATCAATTACAAAATATCTAATACTCATATTCATTGACATATGTCCAACATCATATATGCATCATCACATATCATTATCATGTTCTCATGACATATTATGTATATTATTTTATGCTATATTCATATCTTTTTTTCATCATGTACTTAGTTCCAGCACAACTCTTTATACTTATTTAGAGCTTGTCATGATTGGTATTTAATTTACTCAAATAATATCATCTAATGGCATCATGATTCTTCAATAAAAGCTATGTTCCATAAAATTTGTGCAAGAAACAAAATTATGGAACTAAGTATCACAAATATGATTAAATATGAGTAAAAAGAATTTAATTAATCTTAATAGTAAACTTTATTAGTCACTTATCTCAAGAGACACAATTTTTATTGATCAACTTGGTTTCAAATTAAGCATTGGTCAATTTGGTTGGTTGGTCATTTGGGTTAACTTGAGTGTTGGTTAATTTTATATGCTAATGTAGGCTTTAGGTCACAAGTGACACCTACATTCTAGAATATTTAGTAGTTAGCTAAGACTTGATTTTGGGATAATTTATTCAGATGAATATTATAAGAACCAACTTAGTTGAATTCACCCAAATTATTAATAATATTGTCATGATGTTTTTCTTCCAAACACTTTCTTTCCTTCCTTATCATCATCTCCCTCATCTTCATTTGTCATGAAAAAATAAGTTTGGGATTTACTTAAATTTTTTAATGATATGCTCTTCTCATTAGCATTAGCTTTGTGGAAACTCCCTTAGCTACTAAGTGTCTTCTCATGGGCTCTCTCCCTTTCTCAAATTTCTTTCTCTCTATCTCTCTCTTGTCTTTTTTATTAAAAATAATCACAACTTTGTTCTCTCTCTTCCAGATCATCCTCCATCTATTTATAAGAGAGTTTATGCAAGAAATGGATTAGCCAAGCTTGTCCTTACTATTATTATTATTATTATCATTATTATTATTTTTATTATTATTTCTCCTTGGTGGTAGCACTACAAAAAGTTGTAAGGCATCATAGTGATGGGTAATTTGCTCGTCATTTTAGGTAAGACCATAAGTAATCAATGGGCATTTATAAAGTCAACCAAGAGGGACTGTGACGTTCTAAATTTATGAATTAGGATGTTTGGAAAAGTTTTAAAAGATTGCATTTTTCTTCCTCAGTGAAACGCTCAATATTTTATGCTCTCAAATGATTTCATCTAAGAATTATGGTTTCAAAATAATATAATTTAATTTTATATTATGTCAAACTTATCTAAGGCTGTCTTAGTTACTAAGATTTTTTAAAACATAACTATTAGCATGATATAAAATTTTAATTGACATATATGAACACATTTGTGTATGTCTTGAGGTAAGATTTTTGATAATATTGTTAATTAACCAAAGTATATTATCGAACATACCACTTGATCTTTTTTACATCTAACTTTATAAGGATTAAAATCCTAAACTTTATAAAAGTGTCATAGGGATTTATCAGTAAGAAGGCCTTTTAGGTCGAAGAACTATGTGATTTAGTAACTCAATACTCAACTTTTTAAGAAGAGAAAAGTCTTCACTAGAATCTCTATTATTGGCTAGTAGAACCACTTCTTGATTTTGTTCTTAATGAATCAAAAATAGATCTATAGTATCATACTTTTGGAGAAGAGGCCAAGCTAGTATTCATAGGAGTTTTGTGTAAATCTTTAATTTTTAATAAGACACTACTTATTAGCTAGTTCAAAACTACTAAAGATTTTAGGTGCTTCACTTGTAGCCCTTAAGCAAACTAGTGACTTGCAATCAAGGCTTCTTGCATAGCCTATTTTTTGGTGATAATGAAAATAATTATGATAACACCTTTAAGCTTTACTTACTAAGAGCTAAGAAGGATTGAACTAATGCTTCAAGACTCATACAAGAAAGCTCCATCAGAAAAGGTTGTTAAAAGTTATAAGGGTCTTAGGTTTTGAATCAAGAGAGTTTCTCTCCATTAGAAAACCCTTAAGAACTTGAGATTTCATAAATGATTTGGAAATGAAGTTAAGTTCAAACTCATTATTCTTAATTACCACTTTCGCAACCTATTTATATCATCTATTTGTTGAAGGACGTGCCTCATAAGTTTATTGGTTGTCACATCTATGATGTGAATATTGGTATAACTGATAGGTTGACATAAGTAAAGCTAGGGTTAGATGCTCTATAAGCGAGTATCTTAGCTCTACATCTTTCTGAGTGAGAGTAACATAATAGATTAGTTGTCAAAATCCATTATTCTCTTGAAGTAAAGCAGAGTTAATTATCAAACTTGAAGCAACTAGATATATACATAAAGACTCCCTAAGGACTTGATTGCTCAAGATTGGAGGCTGAGATAAGCAAGAATTAAGCTCTATAAAAGCCTTTTAACAATATTCGATTTACTATTGTCTAAATGTATTGTAGAGTACCTTGATGAATTTTTGAAGTTTCTCTCCATGCTTGAAAATAAAAAGGGTGAACCAAATAATTTTTTTAGCTAGATATTGAGCATCTCGATGAGCTCTTTAGGAAGGCATGTTTATCAAATCATTTTCCATGTCTAGATTTACTTAGATTCCTTTTTTTTTGAGAACATGAAGTTAAGATATTCTTTCTTAAAAGATTTAAGTTTTAATTGAAACCAAAAATCGAAAGAAAAATTTATTTACCACAATTCATGCCCCCCCCCTTGTGGGATTGTCTTAAAAAGTGAAGGCTTTCTTACATTCTTTGTGGTTTTGTGATTTTTGGTTTTATGGCTTCCTCTTTGCTTGATATAGGTGCAACCTTGTGTGAAGGTTTTTCTTCAATTCGGCCTCCCTTGTTTAGAGGAGAATTTTACTTATATTGGAAAAATCGTTTAGAATTTTTATTCATCTTATCGATTTAGAATTATGGGAAGTTATGACTAAGCCTTGTAGACTTCCTGGAAGTTCTTTTACTAATGAAGTCAAGCCCTTTAGTGAGCTTAATGTTGGGTATGAAACATTGGCTCAATTCAATGCTACATCCTTGAACTATCTTCATTGTGGAATTTCTCGTAGTAAATTTACACAAATTATAAATTTGCAAATGACATTTGAGATGTGGAAACAACCCAAAGAAATTTATGAGGTCACCTCACAATTGAAAGAGACGAAGATCAACATCCTCACCAATGACTTTGAGCTTTTTAGAATGAATCATGGTGAGAGTATTAAAAGTATTTTTTTAAGATTTAATGACGTAACAAATGGCTTGATAAATCTTGGAATGCCGAAGGGCATTCTCAAATTGTGACCTAGTAATGAAAATTTTGAGAATCCTTCTAAAGGAATATTGCCCCTTGCAACGTCTATTAAAGCGAAAAACGATGTCAACAAATTTTCATTGGATGAACTCCTTGGGGAACTTCTCACTGTCGAAATAGAGATGACTGGGAGACTTACAAAAGTGGCTTCTATAAGCAAGTTAAAGCATGAAACGAAGAAGGAAGAAGATGAGGTATGTTTTCATGTTAATGGTTTAGAAAAAAATTTGGGAAAAATTTTTCTTAATAGGAAATGGAAGAAGATGAGCAACAAGGAGAGAAAGAGGCCACCAACTTTTTTTGAGTGTGGTCAAACTGGTCATATTATACCAGATTGTCCAAAACTCAAGGACAAGCATATGAAAGAGGAAAAGAAGAAGAAGAAGAACATGAAGAAAAAGAAAGCTTTTCGAGCTACATGGAGTGCTTTTGAAGATTTGGATGTTTCAAGCTTAAGTAGAGGAGAAGAACCGATGATTTGTTTTATGAAAAATGAGGCATCTTCAATATCTTCAAGTGAAGAAGAAGAAGAAGAAGAAGAAAATGAGGTAAGCACTTGGACAATAGATACTTTAGAAAGTAATTATATTGAAATTATGAATGCATTGACTTCATTAATGAGTGCTCATAAAAAATTGAAAATGGCTTACAAAGAAAAAGTTGAATTACTTGATTTTTTTATAAAAGAAGATGAAAAGAAAAGAATAGAAAATCAACATATATGTGACGAAAAGGCTTCCCTTATCATTAAGAATACTTCTTTAAAGCATGATATTTTACTTTTGAAAGAAAAGTACGATTTTTTGAGCATGCTAGAGTTAGAAAAACATCGCATACTTCATATGCTTCACATGCTTATTGTTCTTCACATGTCTTCAATTTTGAAAAATCTAAACAGGTAAGCATGCCTAGGCCATCAAATATTATTTGTTTTTATTGTTGTAAACCTAAACATACTATGAAAGATTGCATTTTTAGAAAAATATATATTCACAAAAAAAAATTAGATGGATTGTTAAGAATGACAACATGAAAACTCCATTTAGTGCTCAACCCAAGCTTGCCTGGGTTCTTAGGAGTAGAACTTAGAAGACTCGAAGAAAATGTCTTCAAAATATTTGGAGACATTCTAGGATAGGTCTAAGACATTTATAAAACTTAAATTGATGATTTAATTTAGTGATATGTTTCTTATTTAGATTTTACACCTTATGTAGTCAAAACCAAAAAGAAAAAAAAATCCACATCTTGGGTATTCATCTATTAGAAAAGCATATAGAATCTTTGATCTAGAATCTCATAAGGTAGGGGAAATAATATATGTTGTGTTTGATGATTTTACCCAACTAGTTAGTGAGAAGTATTTAGAAGATGAAATAAAATTAGTAAAGAACTTAGATTTGAACAAGAATGAAGAAAAATTAGAAAATCTTGAGTAGAAAAAAAATAAGTTACATAGAGGATGCAAATTTGCAACCTCACATCCAAAGGATTTGATCATTAGGAGATAATTTACTAATTGTTTAGATTGATGATATTGTTTTTGGTGGTACAAAAAAAAAGAAATGTAAAGAATTTCGAGATCTTATGACTAAAGAATTTGAAATGAGCATGATGGGTGAGCTAAACTTATTTTTCTTAATATTACAAATAAGAAAAAAACTTCAATACAATAGTTTAGAAGTCACACATATACCTATTAGAATTGACAACACTAGTACATTAGCTTTGATAAGAATCAAGTTCATCATTCTAGGACTAAGCACATAGATGTTAGATATCACTTTATTAGAGACAGAGTGGCCAAAAGATTAGTACAATTAGAGTATGTTCTTATTAAGCTTGAGTTGGTTGACATTTTTACCAACCCCTTACCATTGGAGAAATTTCAAACATTGAGGGAACAATTTGGAATTTTTGACATTGCTTAGCGTTCACACCCTTTTGATAGTGTTAAAAGGGGAGAGGAGTTTGGAGTTAGGGGGAGCATCAAGATAGGGAGAGCATGTTAATTTCTAATTTCCTCCTTAAAAATTTATTTCTATTTTCTTTGTCATATTTTTGTATTCAAAACATTTATGTCTTGCATCATCAAAAGGGGGAGATTATTACACCCTTGTGGTTCATCAGTCAAACATAAATGTTTATATCTAATATCGACTTGCTTTAAGTGAAATTGTTAATACTCAATTAAGTCAAGCAATGAACTTTAAATGTCTAAAATAATAGTCTTCAAGACTCTTGGAGTGATGGCAGGCTTCAAGGAAATTGAAGGCATGCACCAAAATCTCTATACTTGAATATCTCTTTATTTTCTTGAATTTGATATGTCTAAGTTTTGAGATGATGTGGCACACTAGTACTATTAATATTGGAAAATGTTATAAGTTTAATAATTCTTGAATTTTGATTTTTGGGCCAAGCATTATTTATGAAAGGTATAGACATGAGTATTTGATTTTTTAAAATTATTTAGGAATAATTTTTCATGAATTTCTTTTCATAGTCATTTAGGACCTTGTAATACTATCATAATTTAAAATTATTTTGGTATACTTATATTCAAAATTTTGGCACAAAAATTCTCACAGAATACTATAAAACAACTTTTGTGTCGGGAATTTTCACTATAGCGTTGGGCGGGTACACCCGACTCGACGGCTGGTCTTTCCAGGATTCAAAGATTTAAAAATTAAAATAAAGTAAAATTTTTTTGATAAACCCGAAAGGGGCCAACGAAGCCCAAAGGTCATAGAAAGAGCTGCTAAATGGAACAAGTGAGAAATCAGCCCCCAACTATTGAACGAAACATGTGCAAACTCAGCCTGCAAAGAAAGCTGACCAGAGCAAGCGCAAAATCAAGCCAACCAGGACCAAGTGATTAAATCTTTGTCGAGGAAGGGCGGAGCCAACCCCAAATGGCTCGACACAAAAATGAACCGAAAGTGTTATAGAGAGCAATGGCAAAGACAGTTGGACGATGTGGGATTAAACTTCCATTCGATTGTTAAAAAAGGCAGAAGGGCAAGCGCGATTTGAGCCAACCCCAAACGGTTGAAGAGACTAATGATCCGAAAGTGTTATAAAGAGCAATGGAAAAGTCATTTGGACGATGTGGGACTAAAGTTCCATTCGATTATCAAAGAAGTTGAAAGGGTAGGCGTGATCGAACGACTTAGATTAATCAAGGTAATTTGTCATGATAACATTAAAACGTCGAACAGGAGATTCAAAACCGAGCCAGATCTGCAAGCGGATGCAGAACCACAACAGTAAGTTCCTATTTTAGTTGATTTTTGGACACAATATTTTAATACATGCAGACAATTATGCAAATGCCAGGGGTTTGCTTTAAGTTGAGCCTGAAAAACTCTAGTTGGTTCGGGATTAGCCGTAGGTAAAATCCCAAGTAGGTTTGAGGTGAACCGTACGAAAAAGTTTGCTTGTAATTTGGTGATTTTAGTGTTCTTTTCCCAACACCAATTTGAGGTGGATTTAGGCTCGATTTTGAGTCGATGCACCTTAAAGATCTTGTGTACTATTCCTGCTTATTCTTGCCTAAAAGATTTAAGTTTTAATTGAAACCAAAAATCAAAAGAAAATTTTATTTACCATAATTCACCACCCTCTTGTGCCATTGTCTTAAGCACAAAGAACTTCATTTTTCTTGAAACATTATCCTCTTGCTATATGAATATATAGTTCCATTAGAATGTGTAGGGTGTTCAAGATACTTATTGGATACTGGCTCATCAAATTATTTAGTGCCATTAATACTTTGTGTTTGGTGGCTTAGGTATTATTTTAAGACCTTGTGCCTAAATGGATAATTTGGATAATATTATAAGTATTTTTTTAGGAAAATAAAACTATTATTTTATGTAAAGATTATGGGAGAGATTGTTACAATCCTTTATCCAAATTAGATATGGTTGTCTTGACAATCAAGTGTGTTATCCTTGTAAATGTCAAATATATGAACCTTAATAAACAACTTCTTGAGGATGCTGGATGCTCTTGATTACTTCATTAAATGGCTTAGTTAACTTGTCTAATATTTGAGTCCAATTATTTATCTCAATGTTATCAATTGTTTCATTATCAATCATCTTTATCTCTTTGCAACACATGTACAATAATGTAATCATGTTGCTTGATTTGCATAAGGTTGGAGCATAGTTGTGGTGACCAAGCTTGCCTTCCTTGTAATCAGGTGTCACATGCACTATTTTTTTTATTTTTTCTTAATAATTTAATTTTGAAATGCACTTTTTATAAAAAATTAAATAAATACATTATGTTTCAAAACATTTGGTATGCTCACATATCCAAAACAAATAAAAAAATATGCCTAACCTTCGAAATAAATTTTATGTGAAGCCAATTATATGAAACAACATAATGATCGTATTACAATAGGCAATTAACATGTCCTATAAAACCAAGTAGATGTCTAACTTATTGTAAAACATTTGAGGCATAACAAATAAGAGGGCATCAGTGATTTGCCTATTTAAGAAAATTTTTATTTCCAAAAATTACTTCTACATCTTCATCTTTTTTTACTTCTTTTTCTTCTTCTTATTCTTCTTCTCCTTCTCCTTCTCCTCCTCCTTTTCCTTCACCATTTTCTTCTCTTTTTCTTCTTCTTCTTCATCTACTTCTCCCTTCTCTTTCTCCTTCATCTTCTCCTTCTATCTCTCCTCCTTCTCCTTCTCCATCTCCTTCTTCTTCTTGTTCAACTTATTCTTCTTCTTCCACTTCTTTTTCTTCTTCTTTTGCCTTTTCTTCTTCCACCTCTTTTTTTTCTTCCTCTTCTTTCTCAACTTTCACTTCTTTTTTTTTCTCTCTTTTCTCATTCTTTTTCGTCTTCTTCCTCCTCTTCTTCTTCTTCTTCTTTTTCTTCTAATTCCTCTTCTTCTTCTTCTTCTTCTTCTTCAACTTCCACTTTTTGTCTTCTTCTTCTTCTTCTTCTTCTTCTTCTTCTTTTGATTCTTCTTCTTCTTCTTCTTCTTCTTCTTCTTCTTCTTTTTCATCTACTTCTCCTTCTTATTCTTCTTCCCATTCAACTTCTTCTTCTTCTAGTTCTTCTTCTTCTTCTTCTTCTTCTTCTTCTCCTTCTCCTTCTTTTTGTTCTTCCACTTCTTCTTCTTCTTCAACTTTTTCCTCTTCTTCTTCCTCTTCTTCTTATTCTTTGTCTTCTTCTTCTTCTTCTTTTTCTTCTCCTTTTTCTTCTTCCACTCTCTCACCCTAATTTTTCTTCTTCTATTTTTTCTTCTTCGTCTTGTTCTTTCCTTCTTCTTCTTCTTCTTCCCCATCTCCTTCTCCTTCTCCTTCCCCTTCTCCTTCTCCATATGTTTCTCCTTCTCATTTTCGTTCTCCTTCTCCCTTTTCTCCTTCTCCATCTCCTTTCCCTTCTCCATCGCCTTCTCCTTCTCCTTTTCCTTCATCTCCTTCTCCTTCTTCATTATCTTCTTCTTCTTCTTCTTCCATCTCCTCCTCCTCTTCTTCTTCCTCTTCTTCATCTTCTTCTTCATTTTCTTTTTCTTCATCTTCTTTTTCTTCTTCTTCTTCTTCTTCTTCTTCTTCCTTTTCTTATCTTTTTCTTCTTTCTTCTTCCTTCTTACTTCTTCCTTTTTACTTCATCCTTCTTCCTTCTTCCTTCTCCCTTCTTACTTCTTCTTCCTTTTTCTTTATCCTTCTTCCTCTTTTTCTTCCTCTTCTTCTTCCTATTCTTCTTCCTATTCTTCTTCCTATTCTTTTTCTTCTACTTCTTCATCTTCTTCATCAACATCATCTTCTTCTCATGCTACTTTGCCTTCTTCTTTTTCATATTCTTCTTCTTCTTCATCCTTCACCTCTTCTTCTTCTTCTTCTTCTTCTTCATCTTCTTCTTCCTCTTTGACTTTTGCTTCATCATCTTCTTCTTCTTCTTCTTCTTCTACTTCTTCTACATCTTTATCTACTTCTTATTCTTCTTCTTCTTCTTCTTCTTCATTTTCTTCTTCTTTTTCTTCTTTTTTCACTTCTTCTTCTTCTTTCATTTCTTCTTCTTCTTCTTCTTCTTCAACTTCATCTTCTTCTTCTTCTTCTTCTTCTTCTTCTTATTCTTCTTCTTCTTCTT
>JAIUJO010000066.1:1333849-1426349 GCA_023846275.1 Vanilla planifolia
TTCTTCTCTTTCTTCTTCTTCTTCTTCTTCATTTTTCTTTATTATTTCTTCTTTCTTTTTTCTTCTTTGTTCTATCTATTTCACACTTCCTTCCTTCTTCCTCCTTCCTCCATCCTCCTTCCTTCATCCTTTTGCCTTTTTCATTCTACTCTCTTATTACTTCCTTCTTCTATTTTCCATCTTCCTTCTTCTTTCTTCTTTCTTCATCTTTCCTCTTCTTTCTATCTTCTTCTTTCTTTCTTATTTTTTCTTCTTCCTCTTTTTTTTTCTTCTTCTTCTTCTTCTTCTTCTTTTGTCTTGTTCTTCTACATCTTTTTTTTTTCTTCTTCTTCTTCTTCTTCTTCTACTTCTTCTTCTTCCTCTTCTTCTTCTACTTTTCACTTCTTCTTCCTCTTCTTCTTCTTCCTATAATTCTTCGCTTCACCCTCTTCTTCTTCTTCCTCTTCTTTCTATTCTTCATCTTCTTCCTTCATGTCTTCTTCCTCATCTTTTTATTTTTCTTCTTCTTCTTCTTCTTCTTCTTCCACTTCTTCTTCTGTCGCTTCTTCTTCTTCTTCATCGTCTACTTCTTCTTCCTCTTCTTCTTCTACTACATCTTCTTCTTCTTTATCCTCTTCTTCGTCTTCTTTTTCCTCTTCATTTTGTTCTTATTCTTCTTCCTCCTCTTCTTCTTCTTTGACTTCTTTTTTTCCATTTTTTCCTCTTCTTCTCCCTCATATTCTTATTCTTATTCTTCTACTTCTTCTTTTTCTTTGTCTTATTCTTATTCTTTTCTTCTTCTTCTTCTTCTTCTTCTTCTTCCTCTTCTTTTTCTTCTTCTTCTTCCTCTTCTTCTTCTTTGACTTCTTTTTCCTGCTCTTCCTCTTCTTCTTCTTTGACTTCTTCTTTTTCCTTTTCTTCCACTTCTTCTTCTTCTTATTCTTCTTCTTCTTCTTCTTCTTCTTCTTCTTCCTTTTATTCTTCTTCCTTTTCTTCTTCTTGTTCTTCTACTTCTCCTTCTTCTTCTTCCTCCTCTTCTTCTTCCTCTTCTTCTTCTTCTTCTTTCTCATCTTTTTCTTCTTCTTCTTCTTCTTCTCCTTCTGTTCCTTCTTTTTTTCTTCATTATCATCTTCTTCTTCTTCTTCTTTTTCTTCTTCTTCTTCTTCTTCTTCTTCTTCTTCTTCTTATTCGACTACTTAATCTTCTTCTTCTTCTTCTTTTTCTGCTTCTTTCTCCTCCTCTACTTCCACTTGTTCTTCTTCTTCTTCCTCTTCTTCTTATGCAGCTTCTTATTCTTCTTCTTCCTATTCTTCTTCCTCTGCTTCTACTTCTTTTTCCTCTGCTTCATCTTCCTCCTTTTCTTCTTTGTCTTCTTCTTCCTTTCTTTTTCTTGTTCTTCTACTTTCGTATCTTCTTCTTCCTCTTCTTCTTCCTCTTCTTCTTCTTCTTCTTCTTCCTTTTCTTCTTCTTGTTCCTCTTCTTCTTGTTCTCCTTCTTCTTCTTCTTCTTCTTCTTCTTCTTTAATTTCTTCTTCTTCTTCTTCTTCTTCTTCTTCTTCTTCTTCTTCCTCTTCTTCTTCCCCTTCTTCTTCTTTTTCTTCTTCTTCTTCTTCTTCTTCTTCTCTTACGTCTTCTTCTTCTTCATTTTCTTCTTCTTCTTCTTCTTCTTCTTCTTCTCTTCATCTTCATCTTCCACTTCTTCTTCTTCTTCTTCTTCTTCTTCTTCTTCTTCTTCTTCTCTTCTTCATACTGTTCATGTTCTTCTTCTTCTTCTTCCAACTCTTCTTCTCCTTCTCCTTCTTCCTCTTCTTCCTCTTCTTCTTCCTCTTCTTCTTGTTCTTCTTCTTCTTCTTCTTCTTCATCTTCTTCGTCTTCACCTTCTTCTAAATATAATTCTTCTTCTTCTTCTCCTTCTTCCTCTTCTTCTTTTCTCTTTCTTCTTCCTCTTCTTCTTTTTCTTCTTCATCTTCTTCTGTTTCTTCCTCTTCCTTTTCCCTAAACCAAAATCCCTACCCTATATCAAATCCCTTATTTTTAATCCCTAACCTCTTATGCCTAATCTGTAATCCCTAATCTAAAATTTCTAATACATAATTCCTATTCCTTATTGCCTAATCTCTACACACTAATCACTTATTTTTACTAAATAATAGCTAATCCCTAATCCTTAATCCCAATTCACTGGCCCTAATCTATAATTCCTCATTACTAATCCCTAATCGCTCCCTCCCTAATCCCTAACCCTTAATCCCTAATACTTATTCCATATTCCCTAATCCCACTCTCCCTAATCTATAATCCATATTCTCTAATCACTAATTCCAAATCTCTACCCCTTAATCCCTAAACCCTAACCCCCAAACTTTAGTCCCTAACCCCTAATCCATAATCTATATCTTCTTGCTCTTCTTCTTTTTCTTGCTCATCTTCTCTCTTCTTCCTATTCTTCTTCTTCTTTGTCATAGTATTTTTTTCTTCCTCCTCTTCTTCCTCACCTTCCTCTTCTCCTTCTTCTTGTTCTTCTTCCTCCTCCTCTTCATTTTTTCTTTTTCATCTTCTTCTTCTACTTCTTTTTCATCATCTTCTTCTTCTTCTTCTTCCTCTTCTTCTTCTTCTTCCTCTTCTTCTTCTTCTCCACCTTCTTCATCTTCTTCTTCCTCTTCTTCTTCTTGTTCTTCTTCTTCTTTTTATTCTTCTTTTTCTTATTTTATTTCTTCTTCTACTTCTTCTTCTTCTTCTTATTCTTCTTCTTCTCCTCCTCCACCTTCTTCTTCTCTTCTTTTTCTTCAATTTCATCTTCTTCTTGTTCTTCTTCTTTTCCTTCTTCTTCTTAATCTTATTCTTCTTCTACTTTTTTTCTTCTTTTATTCTTCTCCTTTTCTTTCTCCTATTCTTCGTCTTCCTCTTCTTCTTCTTCTTCATCATCATCATTTTCTTCCTCTTTTCCTCTTCTTCCTCATCTTCCACTTCTTCTTCTTCTTCTTCCTCGATCACTGAGCTAACTTCCTCTAAAACTAAACTCCCTTTGGACTAGTGCAAAGATTCATTCTAAGGAATTGAAGGAAAGCTTCTTTTTATGCCGTTCGTGCCATTCGTCTTCCACACTCATCCCCTTTGCTTTGGCAACAAAAGTTAAGAATCAAAAACATCAAAAGAAGGACATTCAATAATGAATTCACCAGCCCTTGAACGTCGGCTCACTTTCTGCGACTTCGATTGATTCGACTATGACTGAGCCATCTCTGAAACTTCTTGATGCGTAGACCCAAAAACACATTTGGTAGGTTGTGTTCCTTCAACACTCTGTTCAACGACCTTTTCTGGATCACTAGCCGACTTAGAACCAACTGATGTAATTTGCTCGGTAGAACGCTTTGACATGATCGGTGCCCCAACCCTGGGTCACTTTCGTTGAATGGTAATGCCTACTCATTCTAGTTCCCTTCATTTCATATGTTTCATTTGATAGTAGAGTAGTGTCATTGTTACATAATACCCCATAGGGCTCCCTTTTAAGGATCATGATTCTGATCTTTAGAAAAGTGATCTCCAATTCATGAAGTGAATAGCCCAACCTCTTTGTTTGATGATTTGCTAGGAAGCTTCAAAAAGCAAGTAGAAGCTTTGCTTTTTGTAATTCCAAAAAATGAGCAAAAATTATTAGAAAAGCTGATCTTCGATAGCAGACATAGGGAGGGCTCAGAAAAGTCGATCATAGATAGAGACTCAAACTTGTGCGTGGGGGTAGGACCAAATGTAGTCAAGTGGACAAAAAAGTGGATTGTGAATCAACCATGCATAGCTTTAATTCCCATCCATCCAATTCTTTCCAACCAATTAGATTTTTAATGTTTCATGATAGGGGTGGAAGGGATGGGGATTTTGACTTTTGAGCACCAAACAACTTCTAGGTTGGTAGCCATTCTTATTGTTAGATTGCTTCCTCCTTGAAAAGCCGTATTTCTAGATTAACCTATTAAGTTAGTACTTTATTTTCTTATCTTATTTTGTTTAATAACATTGAGCAAGAATCATAGTCGAGACTCGCATCTTTGAGTTTTTACCCATTGCTTCTCTATATGTCTACCAGGTCCTACAGTCTATAATAGACAAGATGATAAGCCATAGGGACTAGTTGTTCCCCCTCCATGTTCTCGCTTTCATCACCAAGCCTAGGAGGACCATCACCTAAGTGTTAACATTACTAGGTGACCTATCTGATAAGCTTGGTATCTGACTAACTACATGGAGAGGTTGATGCAATGTTGGTATGGCAGCCCACTGTAGGTTCGTGACACATGCTAATGAGAAGCTCTAAATAGCACGTTGTTCAGAGTCTCATATTGTGTGGAGACGATGAACATAATTGAGCGAGAGGCGCACCTTTGTGTTGAATCATTAGAGGACACGAGGAAGCTTCTAGAGAAGACCTTGCTAGGACTTCTACCTTTACATCAGATTTTCATATTTCCTTGCGTAATTGTAGATTGTAGTTATGGTAGTGTTGACATTAGGAGTGAGGATATCTTTGCCAAGCTGTGTCATCATCCTATCATTTTTTAGGTCCATAATGTTGGTAACCTCTATTTCTTTTTAAGTAGGAATTGTGTAGGCTTTGATAATTACTAACATATTTGCATATTTTCGATTTTCATCTGTGAATTGATACAACACTTTACATGTTTCTACTCATTCAATTTCTATGAAGAGTACCTGTCAACCCTTGTAGCAATTGTTGATATTAATATAGTTCCCAGAGGGGACCCCAGAATTCAAGCTCTTGAAGTAGCCTACAACAGCCTCTCAAAAATGATTGGTGAGCAAGGAACTTGAAGGTGGTGATGAAAGTAGTTTTTTGCATTGATGACATTGGTGTGTTGCCTGCCCTCAGTCTGAAAATGCTGATGAGAGTTTACTCCACCAAACTTCAATAGGTCATGGGATCCACTCTTGGCTCTGAGGCCAGGGTTTGCCCTCTGTGTCAAGAAAGTAATGAAATGAACTTCCTTCCTATAAAATGAAACATGAGTAGCGGGATGGAACTGTCCCCAAACTGAGTAATACCTCTTCTAAGTTTGAGCACGAATTGGTGTGAGAACATAGTCGCATTCAAGGGACACTTCTTTTTCTTGAGTAGAAGACACCTCCTAAATCAAAAAAGATCCTTCCTACTAATGTTTGAATGTGTTGCATCTGGGTCACATTCATAAGCCTGATTACGACTAGCACTAGGTTTCCCGACTTGAATGATAATCTCTGAATCCTTTGATCGAAGGCTCTTGATACACTTGCCTAGGCAATTTCAAGCCTTTTTGAAGACCTCAATCATTTCTTCTCCAGAGCATCTAGCTCTTGGAGTATAAGTTGCACTCTCTGGTCCTCTATAAAGCCTTGTTGAATTACCTCTCTAAGGATGGGGATTTGGACTTCTGGTGGGAGGATTGCTTTTCAAGCAATGTCAAGGAATAAGGCATATGGTATGCCCATGGTCCTTCGACAAGTTTCTCATGAAGATCATTTCTAAGAATAAGGCCGACTGGAATGAGAAGCTTACATAGTGTCTTATTTACTAACAGTCTCTTCTTGCCAATTAGCCGTAGCTTTTAAAGGTGTGGAGAAACAATGTTGCATCTGAACCTTTCTACAAAGTCGATCTATTTGTTCATTTTTCAATGGTGTTCCATTCCATTATCAGAGATCAGGTGAGCAATACTTCAAACTGATATATTAGATGATTTTTTATCCACATTATTTCCCTTTACTCATTTCAATAGTGTGGCCTCTTGCAACTTGAAAAAGAGTCTGTGGTAGCCAGAATATACATATAACTCTTAAATGCGTGAGGCTAGATGTGGCCAATCACATATATGCCCCAAACCTTAAACAATACATTACCGTCATGTCTCAAGGTTCTGATGGTTATCGAATGAAGACTGCTTGTATCTTACAAACGTGGCGTCTCTTGGAAAAATTAATGGAGTCTTTCGACGTGGTGGACCAGTATTACCCTAGTCACCTCAATGACGGTAGAACTTTGTCTCTGACTGGTATGCACCACAAAAACTAGCTTGAGCTTTCTCCAAAGCTTCTTTCGATTCTTGCTTTGACGAGCGTCTTAAGAGGAATCCATCGAAGGCACTCCTCTGAAGGACTCTATTCTCACAAGAGTCTTGTACGACTCGACGTCTAATATGGTTTCGAGTGGGCACCTTCTTATATAGAATCCCCTACCCTAGTTTAGATATTCAAGAAATTGTTGTCACTAAACCTTTTCTACAGTCATTCTAAGGCTTCACTGCCACTTGAGTTTAGCTGAAAATGATGATCTTCATCTCTTTGTCCTTATTGTTATGTTTTGTGTAAATAGGACTGCCTTTTGGTAAAGATGGTAAAAGCCTTCATACTTCAATGCAAATGTACATGGTCTCAAATGGGCTGAGGGCTATAGCTGCTGCTAGGCTGGCCAATACATCAACTTTATGGTTATAGCTTCAAGAGTTTTGTTCTATCCGTCAAACTTTGAATCCTAATATGAATTCTTTGACCCTACTAAATAGGGGAATAGCTCATATTTCTTCATCAAGAAATTGGACCCCTTGAGCCAAACCAACAATGCATTCCATTGAATGAAGCCCACTTCCCTCCTAGAAAGCCACTTTCGAGGGCGCTTGCTCCTTAGTTCCCTGAATCCAAGAGACGAGATAGAAGATGAATAAAATGTCTCTAAAGGTGGATAATGGAACTACTATTCTGCTACTTTGACTTTAAATTTTTTTCAACTACTGTGAGGTAAGAAAGCAAGGAAACTATGCTTTTTGTACTTCCGAATAATCGGGTCACTAAGGTCCACTCGTCAAGTAAAGCCTCACTTTTTTGGATTCACTAAACCAACCATATGACATCGCTAGAAGGTCTAGTATCATAGATTAGAAGGTTAGATTCTCCAGAAGCATGTCTAATCATTGAATTTCACAGCCACTTGAAACTAGGGTGCAAAAAGCTACGATACTTCTAGTCCACCACTAAGAACTTCTGGTCGTCAGATTAGCTATGATCAACTTGACCCAAACAACTTGACATGCATAATATCATGACGCTTAATATGAATGCCCTTCCAAATTGTCTTGAGGTGCCATTAGACGATGACCCACATGTGACATGACCTCGAGCCAAGAAAGATTGACGACAGAAAGAAATCCCTTCCAACAAGTCAACCTGCGAAGTTGAACACAACAGTGACTTCGACCAGGTTCTTCTATCAATCTTTTGACCCTTGCTGAACTCCTTATTCCATAAACCTCTCACTGGTTGATCTGAATGAACCTTGTGAGAGCCTAACCTGATTCAAAATTTCTCCAAAAAAGATTCCTAGAATCCTGTCTAGTTAACCAGTGGGGACCCTTAGGCGTAATCCTCAAACTTGGCTCCCCTCAATTGTGAAGTGAACTTCCCCTTCTCTTCTCGAAGAAGAGAACGATGGCTAGTGGTAGGATATCATGTATTACTTGAATTACCAACCTATTTATTCAGGAAGTTCCCACTACAAAGAATGGATCCATATGACACGAGAGTGCCACATAGGATTCATATGAATTCAAAGAATACGTATACGTCGTGACGATGAAGTACATCAGTGCATGTCATATATTCTTTGTATTCCTCAAATATATTTTCATAGGGAGGATATAGCCCATGAAGATGCCTTCAGAATCAGGTTGCTCATCAGTACGCTAAAAGAAAGCACATTAAACTACTATGTCATGCTTCTAGAAGTCTCCATCAACCAAGGGCTAAAATGGAGGGAAAAAGAATTTTGCACTGATTCGATGAAGATTACTCTATCTCCACAGCCCAATGTCTTCAACAAAACAAACCAAGCGAGTTGGCATGGGGTCCCCCCTCTGGAGTATTGATTTTTGGCAACTTCTTTGCGATACTATAATATAATATCAATAATATAAATAGAAGATTCTATTCTAAGAAATAGTCAAATACATTGAGGTGTGTGAGTAACTTTGTGACCTTGTACTCTTTTTGGTCTGTTTGTTTTTCATTTTTTCAATCCATTGAAGTTAGTGTCCTTATGCTAAACACATAATAGATAAGGAAAGTGTATGTTAATGATCCCCAGAGGGGGCCCAAACTGGCAAACTCAAGAAGGGCTTAGTTCGCATGCTTTCCTTAGCAAGTTGAGTGAGCACAGAGAGTGAGAGATGGGTTTCTCTATCACTTGGGCAAGGATCACTCCGCAACTCAATCAATTTATCGCCTAGTATGGGACTGGGGACACTTATGGTTGTTGAATTTCTTAGTTTGACCTTATGGTAAGGTTGGTGCATTGTTATTGCTAGTGGCTCCACTCCTTCTACGTTGATCCCACTTCTCCTAAGGGCCTTTGGGGCAACGTCTCAAAGACAAATGGGAGGAACTTATGAATAGGTCAAATAGAGCGATTTTTAGTCCTTTGAAAGCTGGCCTATCCCTTCCACAAAATGTGAGTTGTCTAATTAAGAAAGCCTAGATTTTCTTCTCCCTATATAGATCCATGTTCCATATTTTAGTTCTCAATTCTCAATCAGTGAATCGACACTCATTCGTTGGTCTGTTTTGTAGCGAAAAGGAAAGCTACAGGCTCGAAAGCATTTGGACATGAACTGGTTCAAGCTTGAAATCTGCTTTGCCCCACAACTAAGGATCCCCACCCCTGTAACTTAAGTCGATCAAAATGGGATTCCCTTACAACCCTGCCTGCTCCTTATTAGATAAATGAGTGGATTCTTTTTGGCATAGACAGTGGTCTTATCACCTCAAGGTCCCTCTCTGCATAGGCCAACTTTCTCTTGGATTGGTTTCCTCTCTAGTACATGAGTCAATACGTCTCCCTAACCTCCTAGTCACTTAAAAGATTGAATAAGCGAAGCAAACTCCCATCATTCTGATCATTTTCATTCGTATGCCTGGGAGCTATGTTCTTCCTGTGCTTCTTTCAGTTTTGAGTGCCATGAAAACATACTCTCTCTATCCTTTAGTTCTCTCTATTACTATTTTTACTATCTTATGGATTCTATTCTTTGATCTACAGAATAACACCATTCACATGACAATGCTCGGGTACACAAGTGCACAAACGAGAGAGGGGTTGGCTCTATCATGTGGTCAGCTTTATCCACTAGTAAGTGATCATGATCTCACTACAAAAAGCTCTTTAACAAAGAAATGAAAGCATAACTCACCCTTAATTGGCCTTTTCCCCTGCAAGGCAGATAAGGAACTTAGCCAACCTTTTCGATTAAAGAAATGACTAAGTTAGTATCCTCACCTCTCTATCTTACCCATCTTTATTCATTTTGAATCACCCCAAAGGTCTTTTCCCCGTAGTGGGCCTCGGGTCAAGCCAAGCCCCAGAATGGAGTTCACATTCCCTTCGTCTGGTCTAAAATAGGGACTGTGACTCCTATATATTATGTACGATATTACAAAGAAGTCCATTCTCATTCATGGTCGATCAATGTCCTACCATAGTTCTCGAAGAACCTTAGCAAGCAAGCTAACAAGGATTTTTGGATTTTAGAAGCTAGATAGCTATTTTCTTTCTTTGATTAGCCTTTTTTGGTACCAGGCCATCAGCTTAAATCAAATCGGCTAACAATATAGATCGAGATTTGCTCATAAGACAAATGACTACCAACATAGTGTATATAAGGTTTGGAGCATGACAACCAGCCTCCTCCATACTTGCCAAAGAGACTAATCCTCTGGACTCCAAAGATTGGGTCATCCATAATGACTCAGAAGAAATAAAGTGGGGCTTGGTAGCCATCAATAAAAAATAGCCCAGGTCATAATCTAGACAGGAGGACTTTGATCTCCATGAGGATGATGATGAGCAGGAAGTGGTTACCCCAAATATGAAAAGAGGGGTTCTAGTCAATTGGAAATATATAGGCATTTAGAACTTGAGCATCTCTGAAGCTCAAAAAGTTTCTTGGGAACCATGCCTAGGCCTGGGCTCATATGCAATCTAAGAGCTAAAAGAAACATAATCGAACCACTTTACAGGTTTCTTTTCATCATTATCTAATTTCTGGCTTCCATCTTTGAATTGGAAAAATTGCAATACAAAATGATATCAACGAGACAAGCCTCCTAGGAGTTCACTTGTTTCATTTCCTTCTCTTGATGTGATGGATGCGCTTAATAAAGTCAAAAGGCTGCTACCAATGCTTTCTATTTTTTGTTTGTCCATATTTCATTTTGATTAGATTAGAATTAGATTGGATTAGCATGATCACTTTGCAATGTGGATATGATCAATGTGGAAAGGCTGCAACAAGATATGTAATATGAAATTGGGCTATCTTTTTGATACAAGTAGGAAGGGGCCCCCATTTTTTAGTGGTCACTTTTCCCTCTTGTGAGTTGTGAAAAAGCCATCCCAATGATGAATCCTATTTGATAGAAGTCCTTTTAATGGGCTTGGGAAATTCTCGATGAAATCAAGCCAAAGCGAAGCCTGATCCAGAAGTAGGGAAAGGCAAGAAAGAGGCCCTCAGGACTACAACTTCTGCTAGTAATGGGAAAAGCAGTAAGACTCTCTTCTCAGTTTATTATTGTAGGCAGTGTGCACCTACTTGTGTGGTTCAGTTTGTTGTACACGACCTCAGTAGAGCTTTCTGAGTCGCATGTTATGGACCCCCTACTCTACATGAAGTGGGATAGATTAGATCTATATCTATACTTTGGCCAATGAAGCATGAATTCCTCGAGTGGGCAGTCCACTTTTGAACTTTGCTCTTCTCTTCTTTCTTCCTTCCTCGGATCATTTACCCAGTGAGATGGATGCTGACAATGTCAACCTTTCATCAACAATGCATACTCAAGATACAAACTTGGAATCAGCCTACGGTTGTGTAGCTGCTGCTCAAGCAGGTCTTTGTTATCTTGTTCAATCCTATAGGAGAGTAGCCAAGGTCTAACGGGTGATCTGACGATCAGGTGCTGAGTCAATTCCCGTTGGTCCGACTGAGCTTTGATACATGAAAAAAACAAAGGGGTTGGGGCCTCCCCTCATGGGGGCCCCACTCTGGGGTCACTTTTCATGTACCATAGCCCAAGCACTTGAAAAGAACTTGGCACACCAAAATAGTAAGCATTCACACCGAAAAGTTTCGAAGACATACCTAGGATTCACTTATCCCTCAATCTTTTATATCGATGTTTCGTACTCTAAGTAATGTGCTCAGGACAAATATGATTTGGATTGGAACCAACATTCTGCTCTATCTGAGGCAACTTTCACTTCACATTCTTTAAACGAAGGATTTGGGAAATCCTATGGATCGCTTCTTTCTTTAGACCAATTACCGTGGTGGAAAAACATTTATGCTGGCCTTATATCAAGACAGATGTAGCCAAAGCAAAGATGTAGGGACATGTCGGGTTTGTCAAATGGCGAAGGGAGGAAAGGAAAGCAAAACACCGGCATATACACAACTCTGTCAATTCCCCTAAAGACAGTGGAAGATGTCAGTATTGACTTTGTGTTAGGCTTACCCTAGATAGCCAAGGGAATCAGTTGTATAATGGCCTTTGTTGATAGATTTTCAAAGACGGTCCATCTGACTGCATGTCAGAAAGTAAGTGATGCTTCTCTTATCGCCACTAATTTCTTAAATGAGATTAGAGAATAGTGAAGCATCATGGCTAACCGAAGACCATAGTGTTTGAGAGAGATGCCCAATTCATGAGTGACTTTTGGAAATGGGAGGGGCCACTATCGGGAAAGACCTTTAGGGAACTTCTTCCAAGTGAAGGTCTTATAACTAATCAGCTTTCCAGAGTGCTCCTCCCTTGCTGGCCAAACACTTGAAACAAAGTGGAATTCTACTAGGGTGTGAATCCCTGCTCTTTTGTAAACATGACTTAGTAATATGAACTTTCTCGTAGCGTCGTGGCTGATCTGCCTACTCTCACTCATGAACTTGATCCATGCAATTATCCTGATCGGCTATTTTTCTATATGTAACACTACATCTATCAATCAAAAAGAATTCGACACATGGATTACTCAATTGTTCGAAGTTTTTGGTTGTTTGGAATCATACATAATTTTATCGATCGACAAGAATTTAGCACTTTTGACACATACCAACATATACCACTTGATGCCAATTTTCTGCATCCACTATAATTATTTCATATCCTCCTTTTTCTGGACATACTATTTGACTCACTATATCGGTCGAGGTAGCATTAGAAACTGTATCATTACTCTTCCTACCATCAAGATAAATCTGACCCCTTCCTCTGTTCCTACCTACATATATGGGATATTTTCATATGTAAAAATCTTCTTTCATAGTAGGGTCAGGCAAAAGAATGGTGAAGACAATTTCACTATATTTCTTACCAGGAACAGGACCTATCACAAGAAGATTTTTGTGATTAGGTTGATAACACTAAAAAGAAAGACTGGCTATCTTTTCTTTCATTACAGAGAAATACGATGGGGGCGGGGGTTAAGGGGCTAATTCCAATCGCTCGGGTATAATAAGGACAACTACTACATTCAAAGATCTTTTTTTACCATTAGCAAGTTTTTTTTGAATTGCATATCATATGGAATGTGAAAAATCTCTTCAAATATAGTATCAAGAAGTATAGCTTGTGGAACTTCAATAACCAATAGGTTATTAGCTAAATGGAAATTGGCACTTACAATTCCACCAGTTGCTTCTCAGGGGGTAGGGATAGGGGCTAATTTAAATCGCTTAGGTATAATAAGGATAGCTCCTACATTCAAAGATCCTTTTTTACCATTAGCAAGTTTTTTTTCAATTGCATATCATAAGGGATACGAAAAATTTCTTCAAATACAGTACCAAGAAGTACAGCTTGTGGAACTTCAATATCCACTAGCTTATTAGCTAAATGACAATTGGCATATACAATTGAACCAGTTGCTTCTCGGGGATTTTTGTAACCCTGTTGTGCAAAAATGGGATATGCATTTGAAATAAATGCTCAAGTTATTACATATATAATGATCAATACAGAAATGGATCGAGTCATCTGTTAGTTTACAAAAGAAAAATTCTTGGATTTTTTCATGATCCAATCATTGATCCTAAAATTTCTACAAGAAATTAGATAAGTAGCTGGTTGAATTCCCTATTGACAAATTGGCCATTGTATTGATTGTACTGAAAAATAATTGGAATTTGACTGTAATTGTAACATAGTATGAAGACCTCAAACCGAAAAGGTAGAAGTATAAGAAGTATAAAGAATAAGTTAGATGAAAAACGATTTCTTTATACACAAAAAAGAATCTAATTGGAATAATATCGAGAGATCTGATGAATTCTCCATTCATTCATTGAATGATAAATTTTGAAAAGCGATGGAGACACACGATTTCCAAAATGGAAGATCCCATATTTCTCAATTACATATATAATCACTCGAAAAATGGAAAGAAGAAGAGATATTATTTGCTCATTTTGAGCAAATAAAAAATAATTGCAGATTGAACGAATCATTAGATCCCAACCATGGGTCGAGTGAAATCCAAAACATAAATCAACAATGAAAGGAATAAAAAAAGCTTTGATTCTGTCATTGAAGTTATATGAAATTCCTGTGAAAATATTGAAACATATTAGATATGTAGAGAAATGCAAAATGATATGGAAATGAGATTCATTGTCTTTCGACCAATTGTATCATTTCATTGTGCATTTCTATACGAAGCCTTTGTATATCTACCTCCGAGTAGTCCTTTATCATCTCGTCCAACAAGAAGAGTTCTTTGAATTCCATCCATTTTTTTAGAACATTTTCCTCTTCAATATCATTCAAAAGGATTTCAAATTACCTGGTATTCGACTAACAAAGAATCCAAGTTTCTAAAGCTTTGTTAAGTGTGAGAGAAATCAACTAGTACCAGAAGGGTATAGGCACAAGATGTGGGAGAAATGCTGATGCGTTCTTTTTTTCATTGTAAAAGGTACCTTCTTTTATGGTTCTATTCTAGATTCAAAGACTCAATTCTGACACAAAAACTAAAATAAGAAATTCTGATACATTGTTCTTCTTCGAATTATAACCTCTTGTTTTAGAACTTGTATAGAAATCTTAGATTTAGATAAAATAGACAAAAGAAACAAATTCATTCCAAATTGACATCACATATACAGAATGAAAAAAAAACAACAAAACGAAAGGGTTTGATAGTGTTCATCTTGAAATCCAAACAAGATTCATTACTTCAAATGGATTGTTTGAGTCTTCATCGAAACGAAATAGAATATAACGTGAGCTTCTTTTGCTGAAATGAATAGTTTAAAAAGTACCCCCACTTTTTGAAGAAGCTTTAGTTGTCTGAAAAAGGCAATTCAGAAGTTTTTTCCCACATACTTAGATTGATTCTTCAATTCACTTCTTTATACCATTCAATTGGTACGTGTAAGAAATAGGCCAATTCGACAACTTTTGTTTATAGTGGTGTCCAGTTATCATCAGTACTACCAATTATCATGAGTACGATTGAAGGGAACAGTTCCTCGGCTCTTGATCTCCATTCTGATGGATTGAATATCTTTCAAAAAGAAACAAAGGAAGATGCGATGATTTATTCTATCAAACAGGTCATGACCACTACCTACATTCCATGCAATTGTACACCACAAATCAGAACTAATGAATAGACTTTTAGGCCTCCTTGGAGGAAAGACCTTTGGGGATCTTTTTTGGGGAACTTCTTGACCCATTCTCATTTATTGGCTAACTGATCTGTATTAACCCATGTCGCAGACCCATTATGGCCCGAGAAGCAGCTCAAGGTCGATGATGGATGACATCGCCTCTAACTACCTCCCAAACTACAAACTGACGAAGGGTGGAAGAAGTTTTTTCTTTTTCTCTCACTTCTCCATGCTCTCCAAAACTCGTCGAGTTAGGGGCTCCATTGTCCACCCCATTCGTCTCGGTTGATGATGAACCATCTCCACTAGTCAAAATCCTCTAGGGACTTCACCTCCATGGTGAACCTAGGATTTCCTTAGGTAGGGTACCTATTGGAGGTAACTCTTCGTGCCTTAATCCAACTTCAACATAATTCGTGGAGGAGCCCTCCATGCTAATACCTGTGCCTTTTGTAGATAAATACACTTTAGGGCTTCCCTTGTTTCCAAAGGGCCTCCTTGAGTTTTTCTCTTGGCATCTCGTCCTTCCTACCTCCATGGGTGGAGGTGGTTGTCCGCACTTTGAAGCTCCTTTTAAGGAACCTTGCAAGACTTTGTTGCTGGTTATCTTTGAGAGGTCAAGATGTTCATCCTGTGAGGATAAGAGGAATCCTAGTGGGATCTCCCTTTTCTTGTTTTTTCTCCAATCTCTTCTCTTTTTTGAGTATGCATCAACTCCTTGATTCTCTAGATCTAGGGTTGGAGCAGACAAACCTACTTCCATGGAGGAGGAAAAGGAAGAAGAAAAAGAGAAGAGGATGATGCGAAGGTTTGGCCCCTCCAGTTGAGAGGCATAGCCAATCCCTCTCTTGGGTGCCCTTTCTTCTTCCAAAACCATAAGAGGATTGAAAAAGGTAAACATTTTTCTTTTTTCTTCCAGAATAGAAGTGACATTTTGCTCACTTTGGTTTGGTATTTATAGACACGTCCGACCCAAGAATCTTCTAGTTCAAGGAACTGGGGAGCTTATCAGATAAGTACTAGATACCTAGCATGCCATTACTTTAAGGTATCCCCAGACGGGCCCCCATCTGCCTGAGGTTGTTAAATCCAACACAACATTCTAACCGAGTTCCAGCTATCTCCGAGTTAGCCGGGAGCATGGGACTCAATTAAAAAGAAAATCTCTCTTGTCGAGAACTTCTGCGTCTCCTACGCAACTCCCTCTTGAGGCAAAGTCAGAACCAATAGTAGACCCATTTGATAAGAAAGCAGAATCCCATAGGTATGAAAGGTAGCTTTTCCTCTCATCTCGCAAGGAATAGGACAAAGGAAGGGCATGAAGGAAAGAACAAAAGACTTCAAGTGGATAGCAAGGCTATTCCATGTGCCATGCCAAGTCCAAACGTCTTTCATGTGCCAGTGGGAAAGTGGAAGATCTTTCATGGTGTCGGGGAAAGTCGAAAGTTATCGAAGGTGGATACTAGGTATCTTATATTTATTCACAAGGTTGAAGTGCTTATCAAGTTCAAAGTTTGGAAGGGAAGTGGATACCAAGAATTGAGGCACATAGCCTTTGTTGAGCAACTCTTCCACTGTTTATACAAAGCCTTTCCCCATGAATAGCATGCCCATCACTTAAGGTCTTCATGTTACCTTTTGAAAGCCAAGTCAAACTTGAAAGCCTTTTTTGAAACCCTTTCTCCGTCCCTGAAAAGTTGAAGTGATTACTAAACTCACCTTTATATGACCATTCAAAAAGAAAAAGGGGGATGGGGCTAGGCACAATATGGGGAACAACTTGATAGAATGAGTGGAACTTTTGAATCTAATACTACTAATCGCAGTCCTCCCACTAAAAGAACTGGAATAAGCAACCTTCTCCTTGACCAAAAGAAATGATAAAGAAATTTGCTGATGCCTTTCTTTGTGGTTGGAAGCCTAATGTATGCAATGCAATTCAGTGCACTCTCCCAGACATTGGCCATCAGTGTGTCTAGTAGATTGACTAGTCACCCAAGTTTGGAGCATTGGAATGCATCGCTAAGGATAATGAAGTATCTCATGCAATGATTTTTATTTGTTGTATGGAAGATTAAAAAAAACTAGAAGGATATAGTAATGAAAATTAAGGAAGAGATTTGAATGAAAGCAAATCCCATACATCCTTTAATAGTTAGCAAACACGAACAAATCAAAGTAGGAGAGAATCTTTCAGGCAAGGCTTTTGAGAAACCTTAATAGAACCTCTCAATACTAGATGACATGATAAGAAGGTGGCAATTCCTTACAAGATGAGACATTCATACGATTCAAAATACACCAACTCGCTTGGCTGACTGACTTTCAAGCTTTCCTTTATTTGCCCCTCATTTGGGAGAGAGTTTCTCTACTCTGCTTCACCACCCCATATTGACTAAGCTCCTAACATAGTTCTGGTTTCTGCACGATCTAAATATAACTCATCTCCTTTTATCATGATTGAAGTACTTTCGTTTGATGTTTTACTTTTCCTTCGCAATGACAGTATGCATGATGGGCTCAAAAAATGGCAGCATAGTATTGAGATAGCATAGTAAGCTGTTCTCCATGGATACATCAAATTGATAATTCTTTCTTGAGATGCAAGCAATCAATGGAAGGGAGAGCTATCGTTCGTCAGTTCTGAACTACTGCATAGGTCATGCTTAACCATACCAAAATGGATTGGGAATGACATTTGATGCAGAACTATTAGCCTGGTTCATACGGCTAGATGCACTCCAATCTCTGGTCACGTCTTGACCAACCACGACCATTTCTCCTGGATCGACAGAGATTGCTCTGGTCTATGTCACAAAGTCAAAAAGGGTGATTTGGCCTCATCATACTGTCTTCATTTAAAAACAAGATACCAAGAAAGGGAAGTTTGAGACTCTGAAGGCATGCTCAGGGGATTTAGTGATAATCTGAGCTTGTTCTAAATCAAAAGTTGGCTAGATTAAGAGAGAAGCAAAAGGACCATTTCTTGCTTGTCTTTGACATTTGATCTGATGAGCTCTTTTTATTATATACTATAATGATTCGAATTGCATATATGGAATGATTGTCTCAATGTGTTTTTCTCAGATTTGTCATATTCCCCTATGTGATGGTATATGATTATAAGAAATTGGGCAATAATTGTAAGGTAAGCCATGATATGCTTCTCTGATGGGGTAGTCTCTTTGAAGAACAATGAACTTAGTGTGATGTTGTAGATCAAAGGAAAATCGAATGCCAATAATGACTCAATAAATATGTTCACAATTATGTGGAGGTCAGAGATTACGTCAACAACTCACTTGAATTTGTCAATTCATGTGCATTTCCTCTCTCTTTGATCTGATATGATCAAATAGAATGAAGTAGAGTTGTAAACAGAGAGGTACTTCGATGAGTATAGCACTTCCCTTTGTGACGAGATTTAGACCTTCTAGGAAGTTCTTATTTTGTCATGACCTCATGGCACTTCTTTGACTAGGATTTTTTTCTTGCAAGAACACTTTTTTTAGTGTAAAGTGACGTTTGAGACCCTGAAGATTGGGTTGTCGAGTTCCAAGGGTTTGTGGAAACTGCTCGACACAAGGTTGCTTCGTGGACCACATGGTCCCTTATTGTTTTTGTTGGCATATCAGACCATCATGGTGATCGCACGTCTCGTGCGCTATTATCTGCATCTGCACATGATGGCCAGTGGATCACCTAATTATCAATTGTGGAGGTTGTCCCTTTCAAATAAGGGGTGTCCCTTTTTGAGTGCATCGTGGTGCACTATTTTGGTGCATCATTATGGAATCTTTGGCACCTTTATCTAATTTGCCACCTGAGTAGTTAGCCAAACTACTCAAGGACCAGAGATGAGTGTTGTGCTCGTTGTGCTACCTTGGGAATTCCTTTTTCGATCTCCTCTAGGAAAAAATCTAAGTCCATTAGTCCTTCTCTGCTAGTCTAAAACTTTCACCATGCTTAACTAGTCTTAGGGACATATCTCTGTCTCTGGTGTTTGGATAGGGGCATATCTCTATCTCGGGTGTCCGGGGGCCCCCACTGGAGATCTTTTTTGGGAAGGGGTTCAATGCTAGGATATCATTGGAAGAGGTCATAAAGGATGCCTTGATTCTTCAAATCAAAGGAACACTGCTCCATGGTCTTAAATCATGAGAAACTTTCTCTTGAGAAATTCTGGTTATTGATTTCAAAAATCTAGGTTAGTCAAACTCTAGCTAAAGTAGAAAAGAGGAACTGTGCTCGCTAGTATCTTCATTCCATTCCATACTCCAAAGGGGGACGGAACCACATCTCCTTGCATCAAAGCTTGATATTTGAGTACTGGCCTTCCTTTTTCTCTTCTTTCCATTCGATACCCCAGAGGGTCCCCTCGTTCGATCACTTTCATGAAAGGAGCATCGCTAAATATTTGGATTTGTCACGGTGCCCAACATTCCTGACTGATGGATTTCTTGGTGTTCCCAAAGTTGTATTTTTGGTGTCAAGAAAAGATTTTGCTAAATCTAGATTAGGAGATCCAGTCAATGTTCTATTTTAGGTGTTGTTCTCAATTTTAAAAAATTGAAGAAGTTGCTTGACATTTTCCTTGTGACCAATGAGCAAAAATGAAGAAAGAATTCCTATTCTAACAAAAACTCATTTTCCACATTATGAAACTTGAGAGAGAAGGGCATGAAAGCAAAAGAGGCATCTCAGAAAAGTGTCATCCCATACCATAAAAAAAGAGGAGTGGATTTTAAGGTAGGCTTAGGAAAAGGTTTTCATTATTATGATGATCCATAAAATGATTATCAGTCACTTTCTTTGTAGTGTAGAATAGTGTAGAAAGATTCCCTTCTCCCATTTTGTTATCTTAATGAATTATACATGAGTTTGTCGATAGTATCCGCCAAGGACCTTCCTCGACAAGACTTCCAATGTGTGGATTTCTTGATCTACGATTGACTATTGAAGTCAGTAATGTGTGGACCTTCCTATTTTCTTGAGGTGGTTTTTACACTTAATGCTTAAAGTATATTATCATCTTGAGGGCATACTTGAGTTTTTAACTAAAGTTCTTAAGGCTTAGTCCTATAAGAGAAGGAACATCATGCAAGACATTGCTACAAAGGATGGTTTTCGAGGTGACTAAGACCAAGCTCAAGGAGTGTCCTTAAGAGTAGTCAAGGCAAAGCTTTTTGGACACATTTTTGTTGAATTTTGCCAAGTTATGATCTAGAAAATTTTAGAGAATTTTGTTTGCTTCCCATTTCTTTTTGGATTATCAAATTTCAATATTTGTAGAGGTTATGCTTCATTTACTATAACTATGCAAGACTTTTGTAGATAAGCATGAATTTGAAACCTGATTGCGTCAAACGAAGGTTTTGTTGATTTTTGTTTTTAAAATTTTTGTATCTAAACATATTTGGTTACTAATATTTTAAGATAGGAATTATAATGTTCATCTCTTATTTCCTACTATTCCAAGGACTCAGCTAATAAAAGGGAACATTAGGTGAAGTTTTAGTTTTGATATGATTTGCTCCATACATGAACGCAACATGTGGCTACTGGCCGAGAGTATCGAGGTTATCTACACCGTATGAGAGGTTGTTTGGCCTTAAAATTATTTTTAAGAGTTCGAGAATTTGTTTGATAAGTTGATTGCTTTAAGTTTTTCTTTAATTAAAAGGTTGGATTTTTTTAATATATCTTGTTTACATCATGTTCCCTTGTTCTTCTCACTAGTTTCTATTTGTGCCGCTTGAAAAATATTATTTCGGGATAAGTCATTCCATGTCTTATGTTGGTTCTAATAATGTCATAAAATGTTTATTTTTTTTAAAGTACAATAAGTAAATGTTATTTCTTAAAAGTTTATTACAAATTACTAACAAACAATTGATCACTAACAATCTCTGTTTAAATGTCATGAAATTTTTAGAGTAGCTAAATTAGCTAATCCAATTGTTCTTTAGCAATAGGATTCATGGTGGTTCATGAAGGCTTTGAACAATTTATTGCATTTAGTTTTATATCTAGAACTTTACAATTGATCACAAAAACTGACGTGGTGTTGTTCTTTTGATGTATCTCTTTAACTCAGCTTTTTGTAATCATTCACTTTCATGTTTTGTGCTAATAGGAAGCATCAGCCTTCTGGGACCTTCAACCAGCCATCGCACAAGAACATGCAGCGAGGATTGTCATTCCAGCTTTCAATTCTATGGCAAATGTTTCATTTAGTTCTAATGATCTCTTTGAGAAAGAGCTATCCACTTTCATTCAAAGCTTGGATAATAGATTATATATGATGCCATCAACACCTTAGGTTTGCCATTTATTTATATCTTTTTATGTTAATTTTATTTTAATGTTAATCATTTATGTGCTATGAGTAGACAAAATATTTTCATGTTCATAAAGTTAAACAATAAAGTCATTCTATTTTGTTCTTAGAAGAGACATCCTAATAGGTCATTATAATTTTTTGTTTATGGACCTTTTTAATTATCATCAAGGCCATGAGATACTTGGATTCATGTCATTTGGTAAAATGGGTTTATTATTAAATAATTTATATACTTTTTTTAATTAATTCTTGTTCTTATTGCTTCTTGGGTGCTTGCTTTGTGAACAGGCTCTTCTTGAGTCCATGGGCTCTGCTATAGGTACTGGTCGAAAATCACATGCAGCTGCTAAAAAAAGTTATTTTTAATAATAGCAAGAGCTCAAGCTGGAGTTCCACCAGCAATACCTTCTATATATCGTATCTCTTCATCTCTTAAATATCATTCGGGTACCTTTTGAATGCTCAGATTTAAGGTTGAATATTTTTTTGGAAGAAATAGATGATGCCTTGACATCTGTTTTGGGGGCAATGGACTTCTGTGTAAAACCATGGTGTTCTGAGGCTAGCATATTGGAGAATTTGTCGAAGGCCATTAATCTTGTTAACACATGACGCGACCTCGTTGATAACAGTCGTGCTTCATTGAATCGTGCTCATCATTTTCAACAAGATTACGAAAGGTATAATTTCTCTTTGATTTAGTGTTAGGTTTTACTTTTAAAGAAGATTAAGATTGAAAGTATGCATACTTGCCTCAAATTCTATAGAAATGTTGCATGCTTTTTAACCTTTTGAGTTGAGAAACCTAATCAAGGATTAGGGATGGATGTAGGCAAAGATTTTGGCTCAACTATCTAAAAGTTTTTCATGCATTTCGTTTATTATTCAACAATCTTATTTTGTTGATAAGATTTATAAAATAAAATTTTATTTTAAACTAAAAAGTTATTCTTCTAATTTTTTGAATCAAAAAATTCATTAAATGCATAATTTTCCTCTCCCTTATTATTTGTCTTACCTCATATTTTATTACAATAATCACTTATTTATCTTTGGTTTGAATACCCATTTCTTTGGATCATGATTTAGAAGTGAGTTAGGTTATGACCTTTAGATTAATAATTTTTAAATTTGAATTAAATAATACTCTCTAGTGGGTCAACTAGAGACATAACATATATATAATCAAGAAATTTTTACAAGTTAGAAGAGACTTTGAGCCACAAAACATTTGTCGAATTGCAATCAATCATTGAATGAATAGAATCTTTCCTCCTCTATCAAGTGTGTGATATGATTAGTTGGGGAAAAATTATGAATTTCATTCCAAAAATACTTCTTTGATGTAACATCATTAGAAGCATAAACAACAGTGAGATGTGCACAACGATGTTACTATAGTTTATCATCTATTGAGAATTGTCTAACTATCAAAAAAATATTTATTAAAAACAAATTAAGATATGCCCCCATGGTGTTGGTGAAAATTAGGTATTTCAATATGAAAACAATATATTTGTGTTTGTTCATCATTTATCGATCTTTTAAAGCATTATTTTAAGCAACACAATAAGCTGATACTTTGGAATTCCATACTCTACATACATTGTCATGCCACCCATGGATATTCTAAATAACGTTGCACAAGACGGGATTAATTTTCCCTGTAATTCATCTATCTAATACAATAATCTCTTCAAGTGTTTCATGGTTTTCTTCCTTTTAGTTTCTTTCAACGAAGAAAACCTCAAGGATTATATCATTTTTCTTCTCAAGTATTGTGGCTACTCTTCACAACAATAAGGTTAAGTGTTTTAAAAAAAAATAGTTTCCTTTTAAATAAAAATTATATAATAAATGTTATTCTTTGTATTTTTCATTCTAAATAATTCTCAAAATTTTTTATATCATTTTTAAAATAAGCTAACTTCAAGTTCTTAATTTCATTATCAACTTTATGATTTTTCTTTCAATTTTTTTATAATTGAATGATGTTTAATTTTACCAAAGTTGTTATCATTCAATTTTTTATAATTTGTTTCATCAAAATTAAAGTAGAAAGGTAAAATTTAATTTATTAACTAGTTTTTTCAAAATATTACATAGGTTGAGATGGAAACATCAAGCTTTAATTCCTTGTCAAGCAAATGTCAAATTGGCTACATTAGAAGAGTTGATAGTCACATGTGATGCTTTCAATTTTTGTTACTATTCATAGTCATCTCTTAAGTAATGAAAAATCACAAGTTGAAACATTCCACGAGCCAAATCCAATCAAAACTCTCAAGTCATAGTAATTATATGTTTCCCTCGAATAAATATTTTGAAATATTTGAAAAAAGAAGTAATAAATGAAGCTTGAATGAAGTTAAGACATGACTTAAGAAAGAATAATGCAAATAAGTTTTCCACAAAACCCAAATCGGAGTAAAATACTTTTCAACTCATGGGTGATGAAAAATCTTGAGTTGAACCATTCCATGGGTCAATTCCAAAGAAAACACTCGAGCCACAGAGGTTAAAGGATTTGCCAAATGTAGCCTAAATGGTCGATCAAAAGCGTTCCGTGAACTTGGAATGTTAAACATTGCATGGCTTAGTGTTAACTAAACCTCTCCAAGGTTATATAAGCAGTTTCGTTGAAGGGGTATAGCACAGAAGACATGAAAGTGGCATTGAACATTAAGACATTCACCTTCCTTTTTCTTTACGCATTGTTGTTTACTTCTGGAGACCTCTTTCTTAGCTGCCCTTGTTGTAGCCTCTACAAACGGTGCTTCCTCTCTCCCTGTTATGTTGTGTATGTTATTTGTTTGTACTAAACATCGTCTTCGTTTGCTATAGAAAGATGAGAACAGCACATCTCAGGCCGATGGGGATGCTTCACGAGATATAATATCTGAAGGTCCTTTGAAGGACGAACCAGTAAGTGGGGATGGTCAAACACAACTAAGTGATTCGAATGAACATCGCATGAAAACAGTCAAGTTGTCTCCAAACATTTAACTATTTTTTTATGTACATATTTACTTCAAATATAAGAAAATAATATACTTCAAACATTTTGTACATATCATTATACATATGATCTTTTATTTTTATTCTATATGTATAATCTTGCATCGACATAAAATATAAATAGACATAAGGCATACATGAAAGCAAATAAAACAACTAAGATCAAAATAAATTAACAATTAAAAGCTTCAATAATAAAACAAAAATTGTGATGAGTATCATAACTAGCATACAATGATTTCTCTATTTATAAAGTCAACATATATTAAAAATATTTATTTGATAATTAATACATTTTTTCCATTTCTTATCGTGTGGATTTAGTAAATCTAAAAAATACAAACTAAAAGAAGTTAAATCCATCATCACATATTTTATAAGTAAAACTTAATAATAAAAGGCTAAAGTACATATCATTACTCCTAAAAAATTAAAATAGCAAATATCAACATCATGTAACAACAACTAATAATTGATAACATATCATAGAATATAAAACTAAAAAATTTTCATTAGAGTTAAATGGGTTTTTTCAAAAATGTCTAGATATTTTTATATTATAATATCAAATATATAGATTAAGGTTTCTATTTTAATAATCAATATGGGACAATTCTTTTCTAAATTCTTAGAGACTTGTTAACAAAAATAATAATATTGCATTTTCAATTCACTCATCTCCCTCATCAAGTGTTACATTATATTGATGGCTTTGGTGCTCTTTTATTTCTCATGGAAGCTCTTCTTCAAAAGATGATTCATTATTTTTAATGCTAATGAAATTTAATGATTCATAATATAAATTTTTGTAATGAATCTTAAAAATTTCATTCAGATCAAGTGATTAGGAGCTTTACAATCTAGCATAGGAACCAACTTTCATTCTTCTCCATGGCATAAAAAGGTTAGGCAACACTCTTAAGTAATATGACTTTTCTTATATAAAATAATTGACTTTACAAATTACGCATTTTATGATATCCAAATTCATATATTCATTTCTCCGATCTATCATATCTTTTAGAGGCACAATCTTAATAAAAAAATATTAATTATTATAGTGTTATTCTAGTATACATTGATGAACAATCTTTATCATTCATCATGACAATAATTTTATATGTTTTCTCATATTAATTCTTGCAACTAATATTGATTTGAAATTTTGTAATAACACATTATTTATATTCTTAGAATTTATTGGAGATTTGTGAAGAAACATATTACTATCATATGAATTGTAATCTTCATAGTTAAACATAAATTTAATATATCAAAATAAATTATAAAATATAAAAAAATGAATTCAATGATTCAAGAAATTTTATGGGTTAATGGAATATTTTTTAGCCTCTCTCACTGCACCAGTCGATTCTCACGTGGCTGGGGAGCATATTCTTCTCCCCTCCCTTAGCCTAGCTCCTACTGCATTCCCTTTCGCCACTTTTCGGGTAGCAGTCGTTGCTCAAGATCTGATGCCAAGGTTGTCTATTCTATCTTGATCCTCCATGCCATAATGGATAAAGGCAAAGTCAACTCCCTGTACTTCATCTTTTGCTTCAAAGAAGCCTTCTCTTCGAATTGGAAATGGTGTTGATCTTAGTGCCTCCCTTCTCCTCCTTGCTTCCCCCGGTATGTTGTGGAAAAAGATTCCCTTTAGGCGGTTCTCTTTCAAGAATGGGAGGCCAAAGGATGATTCGAAGCGAATCAGCTGTCAGGGCGTTTATGCTTGGCTCACCACCTCCTTCCTCGCCTCAAAGTCAACCGGGAGTTCACACACTCAAAGCCACTGATGAAATCTCCGGTGTTGTTGACGTCCAGGTTCCCTCCATGATGTTGCCAATCCCAATCCTTTCTCCTACCAACAACCCTTCCTCATTCCCAGACCTCAGCATCTTTTCACCACTGAGAATTACTACACAGCCATCCACCCACTCATATATTACCATGAATCCTCACCCACTATCAACTACCAACCCACAGCCATTTACAAATTCTCCATTAGTATCCATTCCTCCTCCTTCCATATCTTCCACCCAACCACTCCAATCTGTTCAAGTGGCCAAAGCTACTATCGATTTGAAAAAACGATTGACACAGTAGGTAGACTCAAATCAACATTTGGACTTCATTCCCAAGGTAGGCACCTAAATTTCCTTTTCTAATGAGGAGATTGCATGCAGTAAAGACCAATGGAGATGTTTCCTTGTAGGCTACTTGATTTGTGTAGGAAGGAGACCCCTTTTGTCAATAACTATAAGGTTCTCTAGTTAAGTGTTCGAGGGCTCTTTTGAGCCAATGTATGGGGTTTTGTCAAACTACATTTGTGAAAGATATTTTCAATATTAGCCTAACTTTTTAGTCAAGGATAGATTCAATTTTAGATTTAACCACTGCCAATCTTTTACATATTTTTTTATTGCAATCTTTACGATAAAGTCCTCTATTGTTCGTACAAATTTCTTTATAGTCTTAAAAATGCATCACCAAGCAATGAGACTAATTTCTACTGATGTGTTATTCAAGCAGAGCATTCTTGGCTTGATCAATGTCACAAAGTTGGTGAGCAAGTAATACCATTAGCACGAAATTTCAATAACGTTAGCGTTCAACTCGAAGCGGCAGTCTTTCATTGGTACACCATTTTTTCTACAAATTCTATTGTGAATTATAAAATTTTGATGTGGGCATAATACTTATACATATAAGAAGTTGGCCAGATAATATCTGTTGTGGCCATGGAAATCCCCTGATTATTATGTACTTGATGTTGCACAGGATAAAAATAGTACTAAGAGAAACGTTTATCTTAGGGAGATCACACCCGTAATTTAATGATTCAGAAAGAAGGAACCCAAATACGTGGTAGTACCAGCAAAGAGGCCATAGCCAATAAGTATGTAGCAGTAAGAGAAAAACTTGGCCGCCAATCTTCATTTGCCTCCACTGCAATGAAGGAGAAGGACGTCCCATCTGCTTCAATCTCATTGCTTAATCCAAAAAACTCATCAGATGGTATCATGATTGCTTTTGTCTCTGGCATCACCTCAAACTGGGCATCGAAAGTCTAGCTTTCAAAACTTCAAAGCTAATATCGATGCAAGGAAATTCCTACCCCTGCGACACTCATAGGACACTTCACTTCATTCCCATGTCTCTTCATCGAAATCACTGGAAGATATTTTTAAGAGGATTAAATAGATAGTAGGGATCAGAATGGCGAAATTGGTTATGAAGATGATTTTTTCGATGGTAGATAGCTAATCAAAAGAACGATGAGCTGGTGCACGATGCTTAATTAGTTTAATCTTTGTATAGAATTGTTGTTAAAAAGGATATAACTTTTTGTTTTATCCCCCTTTACCAAGGCACTCCAGGGGAGGAGGGAACCTTGATTTGTGTCGTAAGCTGCTGTGTAGCTGTGAGAAGATCTTGAAAGGTGTTTAAGGGTTTGAAATTTTAGCGAAAGAAATATTTAACATGGATTTGGTAGAGCTGTTGTTCTTAAAAGCCTCTACAAGGTGCGCAAGAGATCGTATAGCTAGTTCTGATGGATTCTTGACGAGAGCAATAGTAGTTAATAATCTAAAAGCCAACATGAGTCGATTGATGCTATGTTTTATGTATAATGTAGTAATAATTCTAAATATGTTTTGTAAATTTATAAAACATTTTTTGTAATATGAGTATTATTTTAAATATAATAGATATTACATGTACTTTATTTTGTGGATTGTGTTAAAATGCATTTTATACAACTACTTCTTTTGTTGTATGTCACTACATATTGTGTAATGTGATGCATTCATGTTTTTAAGCATGTTTTATAACATTAAAAATGTTAATCTCTTTGTGTTATTGGTGCATGTACAAGTGTACTTTTTGTGGGCATGCTTTTACTTGTCAAGATATACTTTTGTAAATAAACTGTTTTGTTACACTATAGCACTTATTGTCTCATGTTATGTCATAGTGTTTCAAAGTTATTATGTAGGGGTTGAATATTGGTAACCAATTTGGACTAAATGTTGGAATGATATTTATTAACTAAAAATCTTATCTCATTGCAAATTGTAATTTGTTGAGTATATAATCTGAGATTTTTTTTAAATATATCTTAATTTTTTGTCATGAGTTTATCACATTTTATTATTATATTGACTTCACCATTAATTGTGAACTTCAACTCCATTGTATTTTATTAAATTTATTGTCCTATAGATTCTTTTATCATTTTTTATTATGTTGTCATTGCATATTAGTTGTTTCATATTAGTGCTTTATAATTGAATGATAGTTAGCTTTAATACATAAGAAAAAAATAATCAATTTAAAAAGTCTCAACTATTGAGTTAACATCATTATTTTATCTAGCAACATCATATTATAGTTTTGAATGTTCATTATAAGACTACTTTCTATATGTTTTTCAATAAAGCTTCACTCGAGAATTAATTTATATTTATTAATATATTAATTATAGTTTTTTGGCATAATTGATGTGTATAAAGGAATAATTTATTTTTATATATTAAGATAATGTTTATACAAGTATACTTCTCTTTGTACCTTATCATATTTTAACGTGAATATATTATTGAAATATGTAGACAAAGATATAGAATCATACTTTTAATTATATTATAGTTAAAAAATGGCAAATTGAATGTACATATTATCATAACAACAACACAATGGAATAGTATACTAACATAATAGAACTTCAATAGTAATTGTTTCATAACAAAACAAACATTATAACATTGTTCTAAATTATCTCATTCCAATTTTTGAACAACTAAAATTTAACATTTTAGATTGTTCGTTTCTTTATTGCAACTTATTATTCTAGAATATTGATTAGATAGTTCCATTTGGACATTAAATATACATTGCAATGTGCATCTTCTTAAAATATGTAGTATTTAAAATTATGTTAAGAAGATGAACTTCCTTTTCATTTTGTATATTATGTGAATTATTGCAAATACAAATAAAGATATAATAAATTATATTTCAGTAATACAAAAATTTACATCATTATATCATACTAGATAGATCAATTGTAACCTCATGGAGTTCTTCATCATTTCATATTTATAAAGCTCAGATTTGAGCTCCAAATCCACTTCCAATGGTTGTAAAATGAACTAGCCATTTGGGTAATGGACAAATAGCAGTCACCATTTGATTTGGATCCTGAAATGGATGTTTCAGATTGAATACGAATTTTAGTATTTGAGATCAATCCTGGTCGTTGGATCTAGGCAACCTTGATTTGGGCCATTGGATTGTGCATATTTATGTGCATGTATTAGAAGAATTTTTTCAGAAATTATTTTAATTAGAAACTTGCTGTAGTGGTTTCGCATCGACCTGCAAATGTGCCTCTGGTTCAAAGCCCTTACTTGTCATTTTACTGTTTAATTGCTATCTTCCTTAACAAAAGCTGTAGGAACGCACCTGCCCTTCTGCCTTCATTAACCCAACCGCCTGATCGTGTCTTTCCTTCTGCCTTCTTTGATAATCAGATGGGAATTTAGTCCCATATCGCCCAAATTCCATTACCATTGCTCTCTATAACGATACCGGTTAATATGTCTCTCGAGCCATTCGGGGTTGGCTGCCCTTTCCTCGACGAAGATTTAATCACTTGGACATGGTTGACTTGATTCCGCACTGTTCCATTCAGCTCTCCTTATGGGCTGATTACGTGCTGTTCCTTTAAGAATTCCCCGCAACCTACATCGGTCTTCGCCTTTTGTCTTTGCTCGCCATTTGGATCCATCGATCAATTTTTATTTTACTTTTTTTAACAATCCCTAATGCCTGGATGGGCCAGCGATCTGGTTGGCTTGACCGGCCCAATGCTACAATGAAAAATCCCGACACTAAAGTGTCTTTATAGTATTTTGTGAGAATTCTTTTGCCAAAATTTTGAATATAAGTGTATCAAAATAATTTTATATTATGATAGTATTACAAGTGTCCTAAGTGGCTATAAAAATAAATTATTGAAAAATAATTCTTAAATAACTTTAAAAAATCAAATACCATTATCTATACTTTTCATCAATAATGCTTGGCCCAAAAATCAAAATTCAATAATTATTCAATTTATAACATTTTCAAATATTAATACTACTAGTGTGCAACATCATCTCAAAATTTGGAGATATCAAATTCAAAAAAAAAAGAAAGAGAAATTCAAGTATAATACTTTTAGTGCATGTTTTATATTACCTTAAAGCTTTTCATGACTTCAAGAGCCTCGAAGTCCACTATTTTAGACATTTAAAGTTCATGACTTGATTTAATTGAATATTAACAATTTCACATAAAGCAAGCTCATATGTGATATAAATACTTATGCTTGACTCATCAAATACAAGGGTGTAACATGACCATTAGTTTTCTATTAACGTTAGACATTGCCATTGGTCTAGTCAATGCACTCATTACTATCACTCAATAAGTATCACAAGTGATCAAAATATCATCCATCACTACTAACCTACAATTGTCTAACATAATGGCATCCTATAGATTTTCACCATCACTAGAATATCATCACAGTTTGGAAAAAAATACTAATCCCAATGCCATAAATATCAAACCACCATTTTTATGTCATAATTGAGCTCAATTGTCCACTAATATTGACACCAATTGCCAGTGGTTAGAAACCTTTATGTTGAGCGTTTGTTAGCTTGCATCTCACAAACAATGATTAATGGCAATTAAACATAATATTAAATTTAAAAAAATATTGATTCAATAAATGAATAGAATTTCATCTTGATTGGAATAAATTATTATTATCAATGATAAAATTAATTTTGTGTAACTTTTAACACTCACATTTCAAAAAGAAATAGAAAATTCATGTGATAGCATTTTTTTAAATTTTTCATAATATATTATAGATTTTCTTGGCAAAAATAAAATTAATATCATCTTCTAAGTATTGTTATGAAAAAAAAGAAAAAGGTTGTTATGAAAAAGAGGTTTTTTCCTTTTAAAAGAAAGAAAATTTACATGAAATATTGGTTATTATGTGAAAGTGAAAACTTATTTTATCTTTTATTATCATCTAAATTGGTCTTTATCTTTGACAACTAAAAGGTTTACCATTCAATTAGTAAAGAAACTGGCCAAAGAAATATTCTGTTCAGCTAAGAAAGGTATTAATCGTTACATTCGAAGCTCTTGAAATAATTATCATAAATAATATTAAAATTTTAATCACTCCAAAATAATTCAAATTCAATCATAATTTCGTTAATCAATCTTATAAGAAATAATATAAACACACACGCGCACATATACATGCATATATATTCACACATAATTAAGATTAGATAAGTGATTATTGAAAGATGTATGTATGTTCATAGATATATATTATTCAAGAGTTATGAAAGAACAAGTGTACAAATTAGATGAAAAATATAAGAAAAATATTAATATGAACTATGGGAATGATTATTTTAGATTCTTGAATGGTTAACTTGATAAAGTAGCTTAAATATATTAAATATTTATTAAAATTATTATTACATAGTTTTTAAAACTAAAATATTTTTCATATTTTTAAAACAACATTTTATTAAAGGATTTTTAAAATTTTACATTTTGTTATGCATTTGAAAACTTAGCTAACTTAAATAATAGGAGAAACAAAATTAATTGGCTAAAAGATCTCTCTTTAATAAAGCATTAAACATTTGACTTGTTCTCTAATAGATATTAAACATTCTATCCAGAAATATTTGTTAAATTAAACTCAGCCATCATTCGTATATTCTATTGAAAAATCATTGAAACAATTGATAATTGACTGATGGCTAGTCCATCAAAAATTGGATAATCTAATAGCTTAGTTTATTAATGGTCATATAGGGTTGCCAAAATCAACCTCTATTAAATTCTAATTTGTCTATTTAATAGACATTGTATAACTAGTTTAATAATTATATGATACTAATTAGATCGTCTAATAAATATTAAATAAAAATGTCTAAAAATTGAGTTCTTTTAAAAAATTATCAACTATTTGATGGATAATCTCATTGTTAGCGACTCAAAATTGAGTAATACAGAAGGCTATAGAAATGTTTGATGAACAATTTTGATTATCATTACATGTTACAACATTCAGTTCGATAAATAGTTTGTTAAATTAGGTAGATTGAGAATGCACAATTGTAGAACATGTTTAGATCACCTAATAGGTGGTAAAGTCTAGCTTAGCTAATTAGCTATTTATATTTTCTCAATGAAGCATTCCTAATAAGGATTAAAGAATTAAGACAGGATATGAAAAATAAAATAACTTAAAATTTAAATTTATTGGTCCCTCTAAGTTCTAAAGAGAGTTGCACAAGTGATATATTTGATTGTTTTGACTCTTTAATTATTAGGAATTCATAATGTATTTCATCTTTTATTTTTATGAAGATGCATTCTAGATCCTTGTTATGTTGTTAATTATATTGGTCTAGACATCAAAATTTAATCAAACTTATTTAGAAATATTAGTGAAGATCAGGAACTATGGCAGAGAAGAAAAGGAGGCTCTTGCCCTTCACGAGATGAATGAATTTTTTACCACAAAAAAAAATTAAAAAATATTCGATCTTTATTGCATTTTTATTTGACCTTTCGCGAATAGGCCAGTTTAGTCTCTTCCTTTCTTCTAGCCGGCCGGGGTGGTGAAAGTGGGGTCGGTCCATAGATTTTCCTTTCTTTTTCCACATTTCAATAAAACCCAACTATATCCTTGACACTCGACAACCAGGGAAATCAAATCTTTTCCCATAACAAGAGCCAACTCAAGCAACCATCGTGATAATAGACTCTGAGATTGAATATCGCCTTGAGGCTATCGAGGACCAACGAGCAGAGAGTGGACTCCTCATTTGCTAACCTCAAAGTCTCAATAATTTGATGAAGAAATTGTTTAAATTCATCAGAGAGAAGAGAATAATGTGCTAGACTCTCAATGTTAGAAGATCAGGAGTTAAGAAAAGGGAGTTGAGAGGTGACTATAAACTTTTACCCACTTGGTTGTAGTTTTAGCTTTGATCAATTTATTAGTTTCACAAGATACGAATGGGCCCTCGTAGGGGAACTTTTTTTTTAGCACTCAGAGTTTCTCGTTAGTTTGGATAAAAAGTCTTTATGATTAAACCTGAAGTATCATGCATCAAGCACATGGAGCATCTTGTTACTTCAGTCACACATTTCCTTTTGTCATGTATCCTCGATTGATGCAAGAAGTTCAGTCTGCTCTCTTCCAACTAGAAGAGGTGTTAATGATCTTCGTGATATCTTAGCTTTTGAGTTACTGACATCTATTGTGTTTCATTTCATGAAAAAAGCCCTAGGTTCCTCCAATGTTGTTAGTTTTTTCTGGGCAACATTTGTTTTCTCTATTGTCACCTCTCTTTCATGTTAGAATAGAAGACTAAGATAAAATGAAAGTTTCAGAACACACTGATAGGGTTGAGGATGACACACCTTATGACACATAGAAAATTCTGTCAAGAAAAACTTACAAAAAAAAGTCTAGAATTCGACTGATTGGGGCTGTTTGCCTCAGTGGCTTCGCTATAAAGGATATGGCCTGCAAAGGAGCTTGAGTATGTTAGAGTTTGATTCAAAACAGTAAAACCATTCAAAAAAGATATGCAGTATTTCAACTGGGTTAGTGCATTAGTAGGTTGGCCTATTTAGTGTTGTTTAGTAGGCATTTGTTAAGCATGCATTAGGCAACTTAAGTGTGTTATTTGCATGTGATTAATTAATGAAATTTGTTGTTTATTTTTTATTTCTCTTGGTAACACAACTAGGCCTTTTGTTGTCTTCCACCGTAGGGTGTTGCTTCCATATCCTAACAATTGGTATCAGAGCCAGGCCACGACAGAAGAAAGAAGCAGAGGATCCTGGCCACAGTAGAAAGAAGAAGCAGAGGAGCCTGTTAGGGTTTCGGTTCCAAACCCTAAGGTGGAAGACAATGGAAAGTGGAAATAATAAAATAAACTGCTTAAATTTTCATTGATTATCTAGAGACTAATCACATGCTTTAAATAGTGCTAAATACGACTAACAAACTTCATTAAGGCACCACTAATCATGGCGACTCCCTAACCCACTAACGCAGCTGGAAAAATGAAAAACCGTTTGACACGTTTAACGGTCACGTTTGAATCAATTTCTAACACTCACCCTTGATTCAAACTTCATTGCACCCAACTTGTCTCGAAAGTATTAGAATTTGCTTCTTGGTAAAGCTTTAGTCAGAACATGTGCTATCTGATCTTCAGTCCCAATATATTATAGTTCAATTTCACCCTTCTCAATTAGCTCCCTGATAAAGTGCATTTGAATGTCGATTCTTTGTTCTGGTGTGATGTATAGGATTTTTGGCAATTGTAATGGTTGACTGGTTATCACAATAAAAAATAGTTGCTTGGTTCTACTCATGATTTATTTCGGCTAGTAAAGGCCTTAACGAGACTCCCAGACATGCTCTTATGCATACTGTATTATATTTTGTTTATGATGTTGATAACGCAACAGTGGTCTATTTCATTGAACTCCAACTAATTGCATTGTTGCCAAAGATAAATGTTTGCCCAGATGTGCTTCTTCGATCTTCAACACACCCAGCCCAATCACTATCATTGTATCCTACCAGAGATGATGAATCTGATGTTGTAAGCAAAAGTCCATGGGTATAAGTACCTGTAATGTACTGAAGGATTCCTTTTGTTGCACCAAAGTGTTGTTTTGTTGGATTTTGCATGAATCTTGAAACAACTCCAACTGGATATGCAATGTTAGGTCTAGTGTGAGTTAGATACATCAAAGCTCCAATTAGGCTTCTAAATCGAGTAGGATCATCTGCTTCAGTCCTATCGTCTGCCATCAGTTTTTTATTTGGGTTCATTGGAGTTGGAACATAATTACAACCATCTAACCCAAATTTCTTCAAGAGATCTCTTGCATACTTTCTTTTTGAAATGAATATGGTCCCACTCTCTTGTTCTACTTCTAGCCCAAGAAAGTAATGCATCTTGCCAAGATTAGTCATTTCAAACTACTATAACATGCACTGTCTGAATTGTAGAATTAACTCCTAACTAGTCCCTATGTATATCATGTCATCCACATGCAAGCCCACCACTAGTAGTTCTTCAGATCCCTTTCTTTTCACATAAAAATTTGGCTCATTTTTGCTTCTTTCAAATCCAGATTTCAAAAAATGAGAATCGATTTTGCTATACCAAGTCCTTAGAGCCTGTTTTAGGCCATACAGGGCTTTATTCAATTTGTATACCCAATCTTCTTTTTCTTCAACCTTGAAGCCCTTAGGTTGTTCAACATACACTTCCTCCATTAAATCACCATAAGGAATGCAGAGTGTACCTGTTGCTTTAATTGAGCTGCTAAAAGCTAACAGTAACAGATGGTCTCAAACCTTGCAATGGGTGAAAATGTTTCTCATAATCAGCTCCATATTTTTTAGAATAACCTTTGCAACTAACCTGGCTTTATGTTTTCGAACACTCGTATCAGCTCAAAACTTTATCTTGTACACCCATTTTCCTCCAATTATGTTTCGTCCTTGACGAGGTTCAACTAACTACCATGTTTTATTCTGCTCTATTGCCAATAGCTCATTCTTCATTGCTTCATGTCATTCTTTCTTCTCTACAGCCTCTTCAAATATTGTTGGATCTGTAAAATATAACTTGAGTTGTTTCATATAATTCTTGTATTGTTCTTACCTTCCTTACAAGATAATGAGAATTAGAGGATCGAATTCTAGGTGTTGATGCTGAGCTGTTGTTGGAGCTTAATATCTATTGCTCATCTTCATTAGTTTCAACTCATCCTGAATTGAAACTTCTACTATTGCAGCTTCTGTTTTCTCTGACCAAATCCATCTTGCATTCTCATCAAATAGTATGTTTTTACTTACCACAAACTTTCCATTTGTTGGGTTATATAACCTGTAGACTTTGGATTGTATACAATACCCACTAAATATGCACTTTTCCAATTTTTGATCCAGTTTACTTCGATTGTGTGAACTGAGCATGGTGTATGCAATGTAGCCAAAGGCTTTAAGATGTTCCAAACTTTCTCTCCTCTTAAATCATGCTTAAAAAGGGGTTTGATTTAGCATTCGTTCGATTGGTGATAAATTCAGAATGTATACCGGTTTTGCAACAGTTTCGGCCCAAAATTCATTTGGAAGCCCCTTTGATTTGAGCATGCTTCTGGCCAATTCCACCACTGTTCTATTCTTCCTTTTGGAGACACCATTTTGCTCTGGTGTATATGGTGTAGTTACCTGCTATTGAATGCCTTCCTGCACACAATAATGCTTAAACTCTTTTGATTGGAACTCTCCCCCTCGATCTGACCTAACCACCATCAATTTCTTGCCAGTTTGTTTTCCAGTCATGACTTTAAACTTTTTTAATGGTTCAAAAGTCTCACTTTTGTTTTTCAAAAAGAACACCCATGAAATTCGACTGAAATCAACAATAAACAACAAGAAATACTTGCTACCTCCAAGGGACTCAGTCTCTGTTGGACCACATAAATCTGTGGGAACTAATTCAAGACTTGGGTTACTCTCATTGCATGATGTTTGTGAAACGACAATTTGGTTTGTTTGCCATAAATACAACCTTCACACATCCCAATTTCCTTAATTTCTTGCAAAACAAATACCATTTGCTTTTGACTAACATACATGATCCACTAACATTCAGATGCCCATACCTAAGATGCTAAATCTCACTTTGGTTTGGCAATTTGGTAGCCATCACCATCATCTATACACTTGAAATCTCTAAAGGAAATAATTTGTTTGTTGCCATCTCTACTACAACCATGATTCATTATGTGGCCTTGTCAGTAATTGTACAATTCTTCTCTTCAAAAATGATAGAATAACCACTGCCAATAAACTGTCCAATACTCAATAAATTCTTTTTTTGTTGGGGAACGAAATAACATCATGAAGGAACTTTGTATTGTGCTGACTGGTGTGATCTGTTATTGTTCCTTTACCTTCAACTTGAATTACTTTATCATCTCCCAGCTTAACCTTCAATTTGTGTCTCATCTATTTCACTGAATAGGTGCTTGAAGCATGTAATGTGATTAGAGCAGTCACTGTCCAAAAACAAAATTTTGTTGACGTCAAAATTTTTTTCGGTTCTAGCCATGAACAATTTTTGCTAATCATTCTTTTCTTCTAAAAAACTGGCCTGCTCTTCATCTCTTTGCTTCTTGTAACAGTCAGCTTACAATTGCCCGTACTTGTGACAATAGTGGAATTCGGTATTTTTCTTTGATTCATCTCTCTGCTTTTTATAACATTCGACCTTCCTGTGACCAAATCGGTGACAGTAAAAACACTCGACATTTTTTTCCGATTGTCCATCACACTGCTTTTTATTTTTAGCAAATCCTGGTTTATTTCTGGTTGAACTGGGTTTAATTCTGGTCGAACCGAAATACCTTTTATTTTCTGTTGATCGACCCCTTTCGCATTGACTCATGCTTCTCCCTCTTCCGCAGTGCTATTCATGCTCGGCCACACAAAAACTCTCCTCTCGTGTAGAAAGCTTTCAAGTCTTCCTTCTCTTTGGTTCTGTTGAGCCGAGACTCGTGCATCTGCAATGATCCCATGAGCTCATCGAATGTGTATGTCATAACATCCTTCGACTCCTCAATTGCAGCCAACACGTGATAAAATTTCGGCGTCAAGCTTCGCAGAATTTTCGTAACCATAATTTGCTCTGTAAGCCTCTCTCCATATGCCTGAATTTGATTCACGATACCTGACGTTCGTGATAAGAAATCTTGGATTGTTTCACCGTGCTTCATCAAGAGAGTTTCGAAGTCTTTGTGCAATCCTTGCAGTTTGATTGCAATCACCTGTGAACTCCCTTGAAACGTCATTTTCAGTGTGGTCCAAGCTTCATTCGCCGAATTTGCTGCTGCTATTTTAGAAAAAATCTTTCCATGCACTGCTTTCTGAATGATATATAGCACCTTTTCATCCTTTTTTTGAATATCTTCCAGGTTGATATCTGAATCAAGGACACCATTTTCTACCAAATCCCATAGACCTTGTGATTTAAACAAGGTTTTTATTTTGATGCTCCAGAACTCATAATTTTCACCTTTGAAGACTGGAATTGACGGTGAACACAAACTGCTTGTCGCTGCGCTAGCCATTGCTTCCTTACACAGTCAAACTCCTTCATCGGAAACTCGTTGTCCATTTTCTTCTCCCTTCTTCGGAGTCATTGCCTCTGCTTCGCTCGAAATTTCCTTCCAAGAATTGCTCTTCGCGCTGCCCACCTTCGTGTCTTCAAAAACTCTCCCCTTTTGCAAACTTTTTTTTTCCTACTACGATAACTCTCCTCATGACTCGAAGAGTCCTTCACACATTGTCGTTCGCTCTCGGTTTCTTTCCTGCCGGCTCTTTCTCTATAGGATTCGATGCCTTCTTGCTCTCGGACCTCATCGTTCTCGTTAGGTTTCTCCTCACTGTTGGAAATTTGATTCAAACTTGACACGTGTCAGTCAACGGTCAATGAGTCAACGTGTCAGTCAACGAGTCAATGGGTCAGTCAATCGTGTCAAACTGTTTTTGCACTATTTCAGCTGGGTTAATGGGTTTCGTGGTTTAGTGGTTAGAGCGTTGGCATCTTAGTGGCGTTTTTAGTGGGTTCTGTTAATTGAGTTTTTTCCCTATTTAAGCATGTAATTGTTATCGATTTAAGAAGAAGAATATATACAGCAGTTTATTTTATTTTTTCTCCACTGTTCCGCTTTCTATCGTCTTCAACCTTAGGGTTTCGAAACCGAAACCCTAACAAATTGGTATCAGAGCTTCGGGTTTACAGCAGCAAGATTTTATTTCTGTTTCGACGACTGTGCTCGAAGGAAGCAGCAGAGCAACGAAGCAGTTATTTTGTCCACGTCTCTCGTGTGAAGAGAGATAATTTACGGTAGTGTCAACGACGGCCACGGCAGAGTAGCGTGACCGTGAAACCAATCAGACGACGCTGTACGAGCAGGCTGTGAGGTGAATTCTGAGGAGAACGAAGAGGTCCGAGAGCAAGAGGACGTCGATTCTGCAGAGGAAGCTCCGGCGAAAAAGAAATCGTGAACAGACGACAACGAGCGAGGTGTTTTTTCGAAGGCACACAGTGAGAACAGTAAGGAAGCTATGGTAGACACAGTGACAAATAGCATGTCATTGCCGGGAATTCCAATTTTTAGGGGCGAAAATTACGAATTCTGGAGCTTAAAAATGAAAACCTTGTTTAAATCACAAGGTTTGTGAGATCTGGTGGAGAATGGTCTCCCTGATGTAGACGCGAATTCGCAGGATACACAAAAAAAGGATGCAAAGGCGCTGTACATCATACAGCAAGCAATGCATGAAACCACGTTTTCAAAAATTGCAGCAGCGAATTCGGCGAACGAAGCTTGGACAACACTGAAAATGGCATTTCAAGGAAGCTCACGGGTGATTGCAATCAAGCTGTAAGGGTTGCGAAGGGATTTCGAAATGCTCTTCATGAAACAAGGAGAAACAGTTCAAGATTTTCTATCACGAGCAACAGCTATTGTGAATCAGATTCGGGCGTATGGAGAGAAGCTAACAGAAGAAACAGTGGTGGCGAAAATCCTGCGAAGCTTGACACCGAAATTTGATCATGTGGTGGCTACAATTGAGGAGTCAAAGGACTTTGCGACGTATACATTCGATGAACTGATGGGTTCGTTGCAGACGCACGAGTCTCGGCTCAACAGAACCGAAGAAAGGGATGATTCAAAAGCTTTCTATACAAGAGGAGAGATCTCAGGTAGCCGTGCAAGCAGCAGCTCGCGTGGAAGAGGCAGAAATTCAAGTCAAAATGGACGGGGACGGTCAACCGAAAATAAAAGAAACTTCGGTTCGACCGGAAAATCTGGTTTAGCCGGAAATAAACCAGGTTTTCCTGAAAATAAAAAGCAATTCGACGGACAATCAGGAAAAAATATTGAGTGTTTTTACTGTCACAGATTTGGACATAGGCAGACCGAGTGTTATCAAAAGCAAAGAGCTGAATCAAAGAAAAATGTTGAATGCCACTACTGTCACAAGTACGGGCACGTGCAAGCCAATTGTTACAAGAAACAACGTGATGACGAGCAGGCCAGTTTTGTTGAAGAAAAACATGATCAACCGACATTGTTCATGACTAGGACCATGGGGAATCCTGTTTGTTTGAAAGGCGACAAGTGCTTATTCATGTATGGACTCCAGTCTGCTGATATAATCTTGGAGGAACCTTTTCAAATTGGTTACAGTGAACTTACTAAGACACAAGATCAATTTTTAAAGTTTTCTGGCGATCCTTTCCAGATTGGCAAAGAGGTTGAGGAGGTCCTGATAAAGTCATCTCCTGGATTTGATGTTCTTGTTGACAATGCCATAATGGATGCTGATTACTTACATGAGTCAGATGATTTCAGCAATGGGTGCATTCTAGATGAAAGAAACATGCATTTTGAAGAGAATTATGATCCACTTCATTCTGAATATGAATCTTCTTTCAAATTGGAAATGGATGGACACAATGAGCCTGTGGATTACCAGTATTACAGAAAGTTGCAAAGCAGTGTCAATGAAGATCAGCATTGGACTTACTCTGCATCAGAAAGGATCTTGGATAAGTTAGAATTTTCAAAGAAAAGATCAACATTGAAGCTTAGAAGTCTCATTGAAAAGGATGCATCAGGTCTTCGTCATAGACTTATGAAACAAAGCAAGCTAAATGGTTCATCTTACATTAAAAATAATGGTCAAAGCTACTGGAATAGGTATCATACCCACAACTCTTATGGTGATACAAGATGCCTTCCTGAAAGAACGTTCAGCAACTGGTTGAAAGGTCGAATAAAGTTTTTCAAGCCGTTTGCTTGGAAGAGACGTGTTAAGTGTTTTTCTATGAAATCATCAGGATTTCAAGGAAGACTTGGAAGGAGATTTGGTGGAAGAGCTGCAGAGAACTTCCATTACAATGCAAGAAATTTGAGTAGAAAAGAGAAGGCTGGAGATGCTGCGAATCCTTTAAATTTTGCTAGTCCAAGAAGCCTTGCAGAGCTGAAAGGAGCAAGAAATGATGCAACCAAGAATATTGATTCTATCTTCTCTCCGGAGCCTGAGAGCATGAAATACTTGAAGGAAGAAGAGCTTCCAGTTTATGATGTTTCTGTTTTGCTTGAAGGTTTAAAGACGCTTAGTGTTCTGAAGCGAAAAAGGGGTGCTGTGCTCCAAAATGGAGCAATCTTGGTTGCCAGCAACAACAGAAAAGAAGAGAATGAAGGATTGCATTCAAGGAGGGATGCATGCAAAAGAAATTTCGAAAACTATGATCTGGTTGGAGTTGATCAACCAAAGGTCGAGACATATGCTGAAGTGGAAGTTTTGAATCATGTAGATGGTGGATTTGAGGCCGAAGCAGGTGTGGATTACAAGAGGAAGTATGACATCACGGGATGCATGGATGTCAACCACGATGAACATGAAGAAGATGACTTTGCAAAAAGTCTTGACCTCATTTACTCTTAGAATTCAATTTGTGAAGATTCCAGAAGTTCAGTTAGGATTAGTTATCGGGTGTAGTGAAGTTTGAATCAAGGGGGAGTGTTGGAAATTTGATTCAAACTTGACACGTGTCAGTCAACGGTCAATGAGTCAACGTGTCAGTCAACGAGTCAATGGGTCAGTCAATCGTGTCAAACTGTTTTTGCACTATTTCAGCTGGGTTAATGGGTTTCGTGGTTTAGTGGTTAGAGCGTTGGCATCTTAGTGGCATTTTTAGTGGGTTCTGTTAATTGAGTTTTTTCCCTATTTAAGCATGTAATTATTATCGATTTAAGAAGAAGAATATATACAGCAGTTTATTTTATTTTTTCTCCACTGTTCCGCTTTCTGTCGTCTTCAGCCTTAGGGTTTCGAAACCGAAACCCTAACACTCACAACCTTCTCGAACTGCTTCATCTTCCTTGGGTTTTACATTCCCACTGACATTGCCATGGCCCACGTTGACACTGGTTCCCTTACAGGTGTTGATTGTAACTTCTCCTTCACCAACGTTTATGTTTACGTAGTCACTGACGCTGCCGTTGCCTGTCACTCTTTGCACGAGAGACTTGAAGATACACTTCGTTTCTCTACTTCTTCCTTCTACCGTGGCCTGGCTCCTCTGCTTGTTCCTTCTAGTGCAGATGTCGAAACATTAGTTAAAAAAAACTAAACCATGCTCTGATACCAATTGTTAGGGTTTGGAAGCTAAACCCTAATGTGGAAGTTGAGGAAAAGCCTAGTTGCATTACCAGGAAAAAAAATAAACTGCAAATTTCATTTTCATTGATTAACCAGGGACTAATTACAACCTTTAAATAGTGCTAAATATGATTAACAAACTTCATTAAGTCACAAAACCATTTGACATGGTTGACTGACACGTTTGAATCAATTTCTAGCAGAGGCAGGCCACGATGGAAGGAAGAAGAAGAGAAATGAAGTGGATCTTCAAGTCTCTCGTGCAAAGAGAAACAGACAACGGTTGCATCTAAGTAAACGTACACGTAAACGTGGAAAAGGAGGAGTTACAGTCAACACCGGTAAGGGAACCAGCATCAACGTTGGCCACGCCGACATTAGCATGACTATAAAACCCAAGGAAGATGAAGCAGTTCGAGAAGGATGTGAGGAGAAACCTGAGGAGAACGACGAAGTCTGAGAGCAAGAGGACATGGAATCCTACAGAGAAAGCACAGACAAGAAAGAAATCGAGAACAGACGACAACGACTGAAGGCTTTTTCGAAGAAAGGAAGGCGAACATCAATTATGGCAAGGCAATTTCGAGTGAAGAAGAGGTAGTGACTTCGAAGAAGGGAGAAGAAAATTGACAGTAAGGTTCCGACGAAGAAGTTTGACTGTGCAAGGAAGCTATGGCAGATGCAGCAACAAGGTGCTTGTCTTCACCGTGAATTCCAGTTTTCAAAGGTGAAAATTATGAGTTCTGGAGCAAAAAAATGAAACCTTATTTAAATCACAAGGTCTGTGGGATTTGGTAGAAAATGGTGTCCTTCATTCAGATATCAACCTGTAAGATATTCAAAAAAAGGATGAAAAGGTGTTGTATATCATTCAGAAAGTAGTGCATGAAACAATTTTCTCTGGAATAGCAGCAGCAAATTCGACAAATGAAGGTTGGATCACACTGAAAAAAGTGTTTCAAGAAGTTCACAGGTGGTTGCAATCAAACTGCAAGGATTGCACAGAGATTTTTAAACTCTCTTCATGAAGCACGATGAAATAATCAAAGATTTTCTATCATGAATGTCTGGTATCGAGAATCAAATTCACACATGTAGAGAAGATTACAGAGCAAACTGTGATGGAAAAAGTTCTGCAAAGCTTGATGCTGAAATTTGATCCTGTGGTGGCTGCAATTAAGGATTCGAAGGACCTTGTAACGTACACATTCGATGAGCTCCTGGAATCGTTGTAGACGCACGAGTCTCGACTCAACAAAACCAAAGAGAAGGAAGGTTCAAAAGCTTTCTACACAAGAGGACAGTTTTTGGGTGGCCGAGCATGCAGCAGCACGAGCAAAATAGGGAGATGTATGAGTCAATGTGGACGGGGTCGGTCAACCGAAAATAAAAGGTATTTTGGTTCAACCGAAATTAAACCCTGTTCAACCGGAAATAAACTGGGACTTGCTGAAAGTCTGATGGACAATCGAAAAAAAATGTCGAGTGTTTTTACTGTCACAGATTTAGTCACAGGTAGGCCGAATGTTATAAAAAGTAGAAAGATGAATCAAAGAAAAAGGTTAAATGCCACTATTATCACAAGTACGAGCACGTGCAAGCCGATTGTTTCAAGAGGTAAGGAGATGAAGAGCTTGCCAGTTTTGTAGAAGAAGAGAATGATTAACAGAAAGTGTTTATGGCTAGAACCGGAAAAAATTTTGATGTCAGCAAAATATGGTTGTTGGGTATTGGCTGTTCTAATCATATGATGGGCTTCAAGCACCTATTCAGGCAACTAGATGAGACACACAAATTGAAGGTTAAGTTGGGAGATGATGAAGTAATTGAAGTTGAAGGTAAAGGAACAATTACAATTCAAACTAGTTAGCACAATACAAGGTTCTTGCATGATGTTTATTTCGTTCCCCAACTAACACAAAATTTATTGAGTATTGGATAGCCGATTAGCAGTGGTTGTTCTATCATTTTTGAAAAGAAGAAGTGCACAATTACTTACAAGGCTGCACAATAAATCATAGCTGTAGCAGAGATGGCAACAAACAAACTATTTCCTTTGGAGATTTCAAGTGTAGAGGAGAAGGTGATGGCTATCAAATTGCCAAATCAAAATAAGATTTGGCATCTCAGGTAAGGGACATCTTAAAGTCTTTGGCTGCATTGGATACACCTTGCTCAGTTCACATAATAGAAGTAAACTAGATAAAAAAAAATAAAAAAAATGCATATTTATTGGGTATTGTATACAATCCAAAGGCTACAAGTTGTATAACCCAACAAATAGAAAGTTTGTGGTAATTAGAAACATACTTTTTGATGAGAATGCAAGCTGGATTTGGTTAGAGAAAACACAAGCTACAACAGTAGAAGTTTCAATTAAGGATGAGTTTGAAACTGTTGAAGATGAGCAATAGATATTGAGCTCCAACAACAACTCAGAATCAACACCAAGAATTTGATCCTCTGATCTTGATAATCCTGCGAGGAAGGTAAGAACAATACAAGAATTATGTGAAACAACTCAAGTGTTGTAATTTGTAGACCTAACAACATTTGAAGAGGCTATCGAGAAGAAAGAATGGTAGCATGCAATGAAGGACCTGTTAGCAATAGAACAGAATAAAACATGAGAGTTAGTTGAACCTCGTCAAGGGCAAAACATAAATGGAGTAAAATGGGTGTATAAGATGATGTTTCGAGACAAGTTGGGTGTAGTGAAGTTTGAATCAAGGTGGAGTGTTAGAGTTTGATTCAAAACAGTCAAACCTTTCAAAACAGATCTGTAGTATTTCAGCTGGGTTAGTGGGTTAGTAGATTGGCATATTTTGTGCTGTTTGTTAGGCATTTGTTAACCGTGCATTAGACTATTTAATTTTGTAATTTCTTTTGATTAATTAATGAAATTTGCAGTTTATTTTTTATTTTTCCTGGCAACACAACCAGGCTTTTTGTCGTCTTCCAACTTAGGGTTTCGCTTCCAAACCCTAACAAAGTAACCAACTGAAGTTGGGGGCCCCTCGGGCTTAGCAGCCCTCACCTAATGGTTCTTCTATGGTTAGAGGCCGGTGGCAGCTCAAACTCGACTGACACCATTGATTAGTTGCTTCACTTCCCGCCTATGAATATACGAGGGTGCTTGAGAGAGAAAAAACTTCCCAGTGGATATCTCTTTTTCTTAAGTGAAGCCATGAGTTTGTCTATCAAATCGCCTCTTAAAACGCATGAAGTTAGGGAGAAAAAGAAAAGTAGCTCCACTTCCTTCAAAAACGGTAGTCAGATCATTGCAGAAGGGGGTTTTGGAAGAAGAAAGAGCACCCCAAGAGGGGGGCCGGCTATGCCACTCGACTGGAGGGGCCAGCCACTTTGAATTGATTAAGCTTGGCATTAGAACTCTAGAGAAGGAAGAAAGATTTGAATCCCAGCCTCAACCATAACTGAATGAACCCATCCAACACTATTGAACACCAAGTCAGTGAAAACCCCATATTTTGGCCCCCATATTACACAGACACTACCGAGACGAAACCTTTGTCTTCTTGTTCGCATGGTCTTCATCGTTGGACTCCAACAAGGCAGCCATTTATAGCTGCATAAATCACTACAGTTTGTTTTTGAATTGCAAGTGGTGAATATTGTGGTTGTTTCGGCACTTCCTTTTTCGTCTGAGGCCCCCTTTAGGGATCTTCTAGAAATCCAATATATATCTCAAAGCAACATTTCCTCATGTTATATATTAAACATAAAGTCTTGGCAAGATTGGCGTTCGATAGATTTCTGAAAATATCAAGTACAACTCATGAGGAACAATAAACATAATTTGAGTTGGTACGCAAACGCGATCAATGATTGTGAGAACTTTATTCACACCGCATAAGTGGAACTCGCTTGGAGCAAAGCGAATCAACGCAATTCCAACTCAATTTTAGGTTTGTTTGGATCAAAGGTTAATGGTTAAAGTTGTACATAGTCACATAAAAAAAATTTAAAGATTTTTAATGATACAATAAAATTGTTAGACATAAAGACTAACAATTATATATATGATAATTTCTTTGTTTTTAAGGACTAATTAAATTAAATATCATGTCACAAATTATCCAAACAATAGTCTAGTTTTAGATACTTAAGAATTTTATAGTAAAGCCTCATTTTTCTGTAAGGCTTAACTAAATATCCCTTTAACAAAAGACACCTCTTTTTCCACCCTCCTCAGTTACCCTAAAGCTTTAGCATCCATCACTTTAGCAACTCTTCTTCTTCCATATATGTAGCAATCTTTATCTTGTCCATCACTTCAGAAACTCTTCTTCTTCCATATATGCAGCAGTATTTATCCTATCCATCACTATTCATCCCTCTTCTCTTTCCATCTACCATTTCTCCAGAGAGCCTACCCATAATGGGGAAGCTCTACCTCTGGGCTCATCTATGACAGGGGGAAGTCCCCACAGTGGAAGGAGAAGAGAGCACATCTCCATCCGTAAGGAAAGTAATGCTTGTTGTATCTCTGATCCAGCTACAAAGGGAGTTAGTTGCGACTACACATCTTCCATCCTTTTATGCACCGAGGATAATAGCAGCATCCTTGTTTTTAACGAGGACGAGGAACTGGGCATCAATCAGAAAGCTCAATGAAGTGGGCTTGGAAAAATACGCGAGCAAAAGACTTCTTTTTTTCGGGATTCCTTTTTTCTTTGCTCATCACACTTCGAAGAATGCCTGTTTGAGTTCCTAAAGAAAGAATCTGAGCATACTCCAGCAAAGGAATATGCCCAGCGGTTTATGAGATGGTCTTTGGACATAACCGCAAGAAAGAATGCAGTCGATTGGATTATGAATGCGGATTCTTCTTTTTGTTATCCCCCTTTTTGATTAGTTTTGTCTTCTTCGACGGTATAGTTCCTCTATGTTAGTATTTGTTAGCATATTCTGCACACAGTTTACCTTTCAGTTTGCATCAATCTGCTTCTTGTAAAAGATGTAACATATTTCTCTTTATTTGATTTCTTCTACCCTTCTCAACATTTTTTTGCTCCTTTATGGTTGATTCAATAGATTTGGGATGCACAATTGCAGGTTCATGCCTATTACAGCTTTGGGCCTCTGAGTGCCTACTTATCTGTAAATTATCTAGATCGCTTCCTCTCTGCATATGAGATCTCAGTAAGAACCATGCCATATGAGTTTGTTGGGATCTATATGCCGAATACTTGCACAAATGTCTCAATGCAACTAGTATTTATCTTCTTTCGATCGTTAATAATAAAGCGATTTCAATTTGTTTCTGTAGAATGGGAAGGCTTGGATGACCCAATTGCTAGGTGTTGCCTGCTTATCTTTGGTTGCCAAGATGGAGGAAACTGAAGTCCTCTTATCTCTTGATCAACAGGCAAACCTTCTTCCTGAGTGCTATTTTTTCTCCTAATTGCTACATTTGACTCGGTTCATTATATAGATTGGCAATGCCAAGTATGTATTTGAGGCAAAGACTATTCAAAGGATGGAACTTTTGGAACTGAGCACACTTGAATGGAGAATGCATTCTGTGACACCTCTCTCCTTTATGGACTACTTTGTCCATAAGTTTAGTAATGCCAGTCCCTCAAAATAATCTGAAATCAACCATTGCGTTGACCTTATTTTAAATACATGTAGAGTTTGGTTTGCTTTATTCTGTTGTTGTGGAATCATTTGGAAATCAAAAGTGAGCTCTTGTAATCCTTTTATGTAAACACCAATGTAGAAAATTGTCTTATAGAATTATGCCTTCAGAGGTGGTTGCTGCTGTTGCACTTGCTGTCTTGTGTAATGTTAACAAACTGTTAATAGACAACGTCTTTAACCATTGTGCCTACATTGAGAAGGTAAGCTACTACATTCTATATATTTCAAATGATATATGCTTTGGAATTCTGATTCCTTTGTTCAATGCAAGACAAAGTAAGGAAATGCTACGAAGTAATACAAGACATGGGGCTGGTGGAGATGAGGAGTTCTTTTGTTTCCAAGGCACCACAAACTCCAGTAGGTGTTCTGGATGTCACATGCCCTAAGCTGCACTTGTGCTGAAACCATGGCTTGTTCAGGGTCAAATTCTCAGAGTTGTGTAGTAGTAAAGAGGAGAAGGTTGAACAATCCTTCAGTATGAGCGTATAAGAGATGTGCGGTTTGCCGTTTTGAAGTTATCCTAGTACTTGAGATGTCTTTTTAGTTTTGTTGTAGAAGAGTCTTTTGTATGCAGGGATATTCTGAAAGAAAACTATGGATGAAGCTCTATAAAGAAGAAGATCGTTTACTATAGCAAGAGCACAAAATATTGAGCAACCTCGTTAGCAATGACAATGAAAATGAAGCGGTGAAAAGAGGCACTCATGAAAGCAGTAAGAGTCGAAGTGATCCTGAGTTTCCAAACACAGATCTACTGACAATGTTCGCTCCTCGTTTACATCTAGTCGTATCGCACTCTATGTAGGCAAATGAAATGTAGTTGATGCTTATTCCACCACTGGTACTTCCACCCTGGGTTTTGTTTGCATGGCCATACATAACATAGAAATCACACTCGAAAAAGAGAGCTGCAAGAGCAGTCACAATCTTTTTCCTTTTTCCATAAACCTGTTAAAGAAATTGGTTTCCACATAAAAAAACTAGTTCTTCATCTTTTTGGCTTGAAGAAACTTTGAAGAAGGCCCCAAAAACAAAACAAAAACAAGGCAGATAAGGATTCTCAAAGATTTGAAACATTCGAATGAAAATAGTAATTCACTTTTGTCAAAAATAAGATCAAGAGATTTCTTGGCCCATCATGCTATTGTCACTGCTAACCATTTTTTGTCCCAAATCAGAGACTGATAATCACTCAGATTAGAGAATTACCAGGTTCGACATGAAACATTACTAGGCTCACGTGGCAAGATGTATAAGAAAATGAAACAAGATCCCCAAAGGGGCCCCTCGGTCGAGTGGGGACCAGCAAGTTTCAATTCGAGCTTCTACATCTACGCTACTAACTAGATCTTCTGTCATCCCTTCGTTTAGGTAATCAATGATGGGAACAACCTGTCGTTGATAGCCTCCAAAAATAAATAGAATAATATAAATATATTTTCTAAACCAAAAATAAAAATAAGAGAAATAATTGCCAAGAATATCTCCAACAATCTACTTTCCATTTTAGTCTGCCAAAAGAAAGAGTGATCGTATTGTCATCATGTTCACCCTTCCGAGGTTGATTTTGGAAAGTTCACTTTAATGCTATTTTAGAAAATGTTACTTGAGAAATCCATCATTAATTATTTCCAAAATCAATAGATTTATGTAAAATTAGCCTACATGAAATACAAGAACAAATATAAGAAAAAAAGTGAAGAAAAAAAAAAAGATCCTAATATTTATCCACAACTAATGTTGGACAACATGCCTAAAGAGTCTCACTTTTCATTTGAAGAGCCTCCCATATGTCTAGTTTGCATAAAATTATGCTGTCGAGGGTAGGTCAGAAGTCAAATTCAATCATGAATTGGCACTTGGGGAAAGACTCCAAAATCAAATCCATTTTTGTGCATCTCGTGGTTGAGAAATTAGACTTGGGATTAGCTACTTACCCATGGTTTTTTAAAGACTGGTGAATCTGTTTTATATTATTTTTACTTTATTTTCTGATTCTGATTTTTTTTTGAAATTTAGATTTCATTTGTAATTTAGAATTAGCTAAACATTTTGTTCGAAGAAATGTAGACCTAGAATGGATGATTTTGTGCCAGGGAAGGAAAAACGAGTAGTTTATGCTTTAGTAGCTACCGCTTCATTGGATCTTTCTCTTTGAATGAGATCTCAATTCTAGCTACAGTTTTAGAGGGGGACAACTCGGGCCCCGGGCTTTGATCTATATATAACAGATAGAAAGAACTCTCATAAGTAGTCCTATTGAAACAAAAAACCTGTCGATAAATGAATTCCAAGACTCAACCCCTAGATTCACCTTTGTAGGTTTCGGGTACAGGTACAGAAGAACATTCCAACTATCCACAAAGGGGCCCTTATTTGATGAGATCATAATTTCTCTAACTGAAAGTTCACAACTTGAAAAGAGGTTGAGCTTTCGAGTTCCTCAGAATCACATAAGGTGCCTTGAGAGGTTTAAAGGACTATTTCAAGGGAAGAACAAACTAGAGAAGTAGAGAAGAAAGAAATACATAGTTTTGGAATTGATGGTTCTATTTCAATAAAGTTTTGGGAAAGGTTATTTGATGATGCTCCTCTTTTCTTTTGTGCTTGTACTATGAGGAAAGCTGAAATGCTGTCATAATCTAAATACCCTACTTTTAGAATGTTTGAATCTTTCTTTGCTTCATGAAGCAAAGGCTGATATCTAATGTTCTTCTTAGATATCTTGACTCCTGCAGAGGCTGGTGCAAGGTGTGCATTGTAGAATGCTTCTGAAACAGCAGGAGATACAGGGTAGAAAGGGGGATCGGGGTACAATAGGAATGAGTTCCTCATATTGTGCCCTCTCAAGAGGTACTACACAACGAGAAGAAAAGGTGACTTATGGATCAAGGATGATAAATAAAATCAAAATCAGGACTTCAAAAAACATCATATGCTAAACCTGTGCGTTCAACTGTGAACATGAAAAACCCAAAAGCTCTACCATTCCAGTCAAGAATTGGGACTTCACAATCACTAGAAAACCCAAAACTGGGACTTTCAAGAAAAGGAAAAACTCCTACATACATAGCAGCAGGGTTCGTATGAAGGAGCTGGAAAGAATACTTGCGTTGGCCACCTGCTACTCCAATATAGGTTTTTGCAAGAGTTAGAGGATCCATAGCATCTGCAGCCTACCAGACTTCATATTCCTCATTTTGGCAAGTAGGGGTAAGGGATCTCTTTTTTGTAATGGAAAAAAATCTGCTCTGCAGATTGGAGTCGTCATATGGGCCATCTTTAGGAAGTAAATGATCCACCATGCCCTAATGGCTAGAGGCAAAGGATTGAGTTTGGTGTCTTCACCACTATAGCATCGTGCATTTTGGCTAAGTATAAAGGTTGATCCAAATACCTACTTTGGTGGTCAATAATTCTCCAGGTATCATTACAGCATATTCAATCAAGGAGATATGATAAATAGGCACTTAACAAATCCAAAGTGGAATTTATAATTATAATCCCACAAATTTCATTCTTAAAAAAATAATTTTTTTGCAAATTCTAATTGTAATTCAAATTGAACCATTATCTCAATATAAGGACCTCCTAGTTTAACAATCGATCAGCAATTGAAGAGTTCTTGACTCAATTGATTCTTGCAATGTCTCATTTCTTAGTCCATGTATGCAGCTATAGCCTTGTTTTTCCTTACTACACTCATTCCTTTTCAATCCTCCTAGGGTTTCAAAAGAAGAAAGAGCCAAACACTTGAAACAATATGGAATATTACCATGGTGTGAATCCCTGCTCTTCTGTGGTCGGGGTCGGGGAACTAGAATAGTCTGGCTGAGCTGTAGGTCACATGACCTGCACCAAAATGGATTTTCTTCAGGAAATGGGTTCCCCTCTCATCTGGGATTGACTTCGAAAGCATCTTCAAATGAGAAAAAGCATTTCTACGGCTTATGCCGAATATCTTTCACTCACAGAAAACCAAAACCGACTCACACAGCTGAGTAGTGTCATCACTTCCCACCTATGAATATACAGGAACACTTCTTCAGAAATCCTAAATTTGACTTCTCCATACGATACCCACCAATTCATGCGTAGCAGGAATGCAGAAGCGTCGGAGTCCAGAGTCTCCATCGAGTACCTGCTTTCTTGACTCTTGTTTTCTCTGACGCTCGAATCAATCATTTGGGCTCACACAAATGAAAAGTTGAGGGGAGCTTTTCGGGCTCCTCCCCCCCAAAAAACAAACTGTACATGAGAGTTTCCCTCACATTAGAAGAGTAGGGAAGTCAGACTAGAAGGAGGCCTTGATCTAGTTTGGAAGGCCCTTATGAAGACAATGTCAATAAAAGATAAATAGATATTATCTATCTTTTGATTTTGATATATTGATCTATTTTTATAAGGTAGAGAGAAGCAAAGACTTGTAATCAATTGAAATCTTTCTCTAGTCTAAAAAATGTCTTGAGAGGGCATAATACGGGCTTTGAATTTGGATAGATTTGGCGGGCCTTCTTGCAGTCCTCTTTTAAGGCTTTTTCTTACCTGAGCTCGACCCCTTACTGGGTTTCCCGACTGGGGTGATATCGTGGCAATCGAAAATGGAATGGAAAAGCCTCTGCTCCGATTCTTTACCTACGAGGGGCCCCGAACAAGAGGGTGGTGCGACCCCCCAAATTTTGGGTCCCCAGAAGCACCTTTAAAATCTAAGGTCTATACCGAAAAGAGAATGCAACAACTCCAGCTTCTGTCGGCCTGTAGTACCATCAAGCGCTAACGAGGAGGACTCATCTTTCACCCCCGTTAGTTGTTTGAACGATGCGACTCAGGCCTCAGAGGCAAACTGACAACTCTAATAACACTCATCCATAGACTCAATATAGTAATTCAAAGAATATTGGTTTTTGTGATCAGTGATTCTTTCTCATAGAATTGTGAGAGCAACACCGATGTATAGAATGCTCGGGCTATTGTGAGGGAAACTTTCTCGTGCCAAAAGACTTCCCTTTCATAGGGGCTGATCGGGGCACAATCTAGAGAACTAGATAATCTATTTTATTGGATTCCAATACCAGTCAAATTCCATTGATTTTCATTGGATTGGATAATGTTAAGAAGGATTGTTCATTGGGTGAATGGTGTTCTCACAATCATTGATCGCGTAAGCTGAGCTGGGAATTCCCATATCGGGTTTCCCTTTCCAAAAGTAGCTCATAAATGGAAATTCAAAAAAAAGAACAAAAGCCTAGAAAAATCAAGAAAGCAAGGCTCTCCTAAGACATATGTTGCACATGAACCCCTTTTTGACATGGATCAAAGAAAAAGTGATTGCTGAAACAAAGAAGCCTTTTTTTCAAATGTACAGGAATTGTGGAGCTCAACACATCTGAAAGAACAAGAAAATGTTCTTTCGGCCTCTTTGTGTTCACCTACAACATCACACAAGATGGATGTTCTAAGAAAATCCTAAATTGACTTAAGTTTAACCCGAATAAAAAAATTTTATATTTTACGAATCTAATATTTTTATATTTTTCGAGTCTGATATTTTCATATTTTCAAAATCAAATACCCTCAATTTGTCTTTTTTCACCAAGACTAGACAACCAAGTAAAGGACAAAACATATAGAATTATGGTATAACTTTATTAGAGAGCATCTACAAAAAAATAGTTTAGTTGTGATTTGTGCCATCATCTACATAATTAGTTGATATTGGTACTGAGCCATTAACTATCAAAGTATTCTTTAAACTTAGATTAAGCTTATGTGTCATTAACCCCTTTGAATTATTACAAAAAAGGAGAGAACTAAGCGTGAGAATTATGGTGATGGTAAGCTAGAATTCAAGAGTAAATGTGCTATCATATAAGCTATATACTATAATGTTGAATATTAAATAATTTAATTTTTCCATTAATGATATGTTTTAATTTAGGTTTAGTTTTATAATCCTCAAGTGGGAGATTGTTATACATTTTAATATGATGATCACAAAATAAAGCCTAAGTATTTACTAATACTTTATTAAACTTAGTATTGTTTTAGTTAGATCTCATGGAGTACTCCAATAGTCTCGATTTGATTGAGTAAGAACTACAACATAAATATTGAATACAATTTGATGGCTTAATCTACTAACATAGGAGCCAAAGACAATAGTCTTTGCAGAGTGCTTAACAAAAAAGAACTATATTTATAAATTTTTATGATTAACATGTTAAACTTTTAATTGTTTCATAATTTTGGCCAATAGGCTTATCATCTTTTATGCATATTTGACTTTGGTTCAAGTTATGTTTTAAATGAAAGCATTTGAGTTCTTAGAAATTTTTATTATTATAATAATAATACATTTTCCTAAGCACTCTCAACCATTAACCCCAAAAGGCTAAGGTCAAATAGCATGCAGCACCTTAGGGCAAATGCTTTGGGGACCCCTGCAAGCTAGGAACCTGATCAAATCTGAAGTGAGTCAAGCCCAAGTATCGATCAAGTCAGGTTACTATTGCAACTGCTTGGATTATTTGTTGAAGGCATTACTTATGAATAGGCTTAGGTAGAGAGAGTCATTGTAGGTTCTTTAATAAATTAAGGAAAATTGAGTTACATTAGACAAATACATGCCCATTAATGACCCAGGTCATGTCTCCTTAAGAACACCTATGGGTAGCCAACCCATTAGGCTGATCGTAATATGTAGTTTATCCATTATAAGCACACAATACTTCAATTATTTTTCAATATGAGACAAAACAAAAGCTATTACAAAAATTGAGATTTTTACACTAATTGATCATGCATTTTCAAGATCGAGCAGTCACGATCACACTCGTATTAATGAATAGTTAACATTCTTCAGCTAGTTGTCCAGAATAGTTGATCGAATGATTTAGAGTCTCTTTACCAATGTGAATAGTAATCTGGTCATCATTACTATTCATCAGAATTTTCAATCCAACTCCCTAAATCTTATCTTGTCGTGAATAAATTTAGACCCTTTATCATTTTAGTTGATCCGATGCTTGCCACTCCATTCATTTAATTGGACGATAGTTGTACCATCATCTCATCCTTTTAATTGTGGCTTCCTAAAAAGTACATTTTAACTATTGTGTGAGATATTTTTTCAGTTTTTTATTTTATTTATAAATAGGGTTCATTTACCAGATCTTAAAAGAATTGAATAAAAAAAATTTCTTACAGTCAAACTGAAGTTCAAACTATGAGCAATGCATTTCTACCTAATTATAAAAGTTATGGAATTTTGTTGATCTCCATTTCTCCCACTTTCCTTCATAATATTTTTAGTATTTCACAAATAGTTATATCCATATATTTAATCAATTGACCATGCTATAATTGCAAATTTTAAAGGTGTATAGATTTTTTTAAGCAAAAATTTAAAATTTTAAAATGTTTTCTTATAGCCTAAATTTCTCAAATTTTAGTATCTCAGTGGAGCACCAATATATATTTGTTTTAACTCTACTAGCTTTTAAAAATGGAGTAGTTAGTAGATGCCTGATAAGGGACTGAGGGTGGATATAGGCACAGGTTTTAGTCAAATTACTTAAAAATCTTTTGTGTATTTTGTTTATCATTAAGAAATTTTATTTTGTTTACAAGTTTTATAAAAAAAGCTTTATTTTTAGCTCACAATTTTTTTCCTAAATTTTTGGAGTAAAAAAAATTATTAAACACACAATTCAACTCTCTCCTATTATTCATTTTTCAACAAAAAAACACTTAGTTTCTTGACCATGCTAGAATCCTTTCCATTCTAATTCCAAAAATTGTTATATCCATATATTTAATCAATTGACTTGTGGTTTTGACATTAATGTCCTAATGTTGTTCAACTATCATATCTACAAGCAAAGCGAGATAATCAATAAGTATGCCACTTAACTATGTTATTAAAATCAAAATATCATAGAGAATAGCTCATGGGAAAAATAACCTCTTTTGGTCATCTTGAAAAAATCTTCTAATTCTATGGAATAAATCTTTGCTAAGAAGCTTTGTCAAGGTGTTCACTTGTTGCATGTTGTTAGCAACAAATTATATGCCAATTATATTTCAATCTACATAGTCCATGGTGAAATGTTACTTAAAATAAATTTGTTCAATCGAACAGTACTTTATTACGCTTTAAGTTAAAAAAAAAAGCATTCAAATTGTCATATTTAACGGGAATTGTTCGTAAATGTAATGCCATCACATAATTTCTTTTTGAAACCAAAACATTTTTTACTAGAAATCCTTCTAAAGCTATATATTGTGGTTCATTTTTTTTTCTAAAACATTAGTTTCGTATTTTTTGCTAGATCATTAGTGTAAGAGGTACAAAAATTGATTAAATACCTAAAATGTTTTTCTGATGTACTCAAGAACATACATAATCTTTGTATCCGTATAGTATGAGATCATGACATAAGGAAATTTTGGGATACCAAACCCTTAACACCTTTGCTTCAAGCAATTATCAAAATATTCTTTTTATAACTTCTAGACGGAAGTCTTTGGAGCTTGATTGAAATTGATCAAAAAAGTGCGACACTAAAAGCTATATCAGGTGTTCTAATAATCAAGTAAAAAATGCGTCATTTCTAATTATACCTTGAAATCTAATTGTTTTCCTTTCTCATGTTTTTTTCACTAGTAAGGTGGGGACTCTTGAAAGTAGAATTGTTCTCATGTTCACACAATTTTAACACCTTATTTTTATGCTTGATTTTGGATACAAGGCTACATTTCTTATCCTCCTTAGCTTTCAATCCAAAGAAATATGTAACCTCACCCATTATGTTCAAGTTGAACCAAACACCTTTATGCTCACTAAATCATTCACATAAGTCTAAGCTGGTTGAACCAAATATGATATTGTTTATATAATCCTCGATTAGAAGAAGTTGATTAGCATAGTTGTTGATGAACAAAGTCCTATCTACATTCCAATCCTAAAATAATGCTTTATTAGAAAACTTCTAAGTATGTTCCTAACAGGATCTTTGTTCTTGTTGCAATTCATATGATTCTTTCATTAGCTTATGCACATAATTTTGATGAAGAAAATGTTGAATGCAGTCCCATTATCCTACATACACTTTGTCCTAAATAACAACATTTAAGAAAGTGCTCTTAACATCCGTTTGGTACAGTTTAAATGACTTGTATTAAGAAAAAGGTAAAAATGACCTTGTTGCCTTCAACCTTACCATTGGTTCAAGTGTTCCTTCTAAGTTTAGTTCTACTTATTATAACCCTTTACAACTAGCCTTTCCTTATTTTGAATGGTAACCACACTACTATTTACATTTTATTTTTGAGTGCTCACTTTTTGCCATAATAATGTGGTCGCTTTGAATGTCTATTAATTCCAAAACATTCACTCACAAAAAAAACTTGAAACCATCCAACATGGACAAATAAAAAATTTCTTTCCTCCATATTTCACTTGTATTTTGAGGTACAAATTTAGAAATAGATGCACCATATATAATTTCCTTTTTAAAGAGAGGCATTAGTTTGTACTCCAAAAGAGAGGTCACTTAAGATTACATCTCTAAAGTGATTTTCATTCTATGCTGACGCCTTTGGTGCAACTATTTTCTTATTTTTTATGTTTTAACATCTAATTTATATGATTTATTCAATATCAAGGATACTTTTCTCATCCTAGTTTATTTGCATTCAATAAAATAGGAAACCTCACTTATTATGTTCATCTCAAATCTAACACCTACATGCTTAACAATTAATTCACATAAGTCACAATTTGTTGTTCCAAATATGGCATCATACAAGTAATGTTGGACAAGAAAAAGTTAATCAAAAAAATCCTTATTGAACAAAGCTCTATCTATATTCCCAACCTAAAATATTGTTTGAGTAGAAATCCATAAAGTATGTCATTCCATGATCTTTGTTTTTCTACCAATTTTGCTTTTCCAAAGTCTTTTATGTCTTATAAATCTACCTCTTTGTTTTGATGCATAATTTCATCAAAATTTACTTGAGTAGATTCCATTACAACTAAGTTTCCTTATTAAATAGGTTATTGGTTTATCTATTTGATAAATATTATGAAGAAATAGCCTCCATTGTCTTAGTTTTAATCTCCAATTCTTATCTACTTATTGATGTAACTCTACTATCAAAATATGCCTAAGTTTTCATATTTTGGTTTCCTGTTATTGAAAAGTGCGTATAATATGTTATTCATAATTAGTTTCATAATAAATCTATTTAGACATTTTGATTGCCAGAGTGGCTTAATTATTATGGCATTCTGATTTTTTAGTTCCTATATCACTAAAGAAAAAGTAAAATTAGCTACTAATGTTTTAATAAGGAGATAAAAATTGTTAGACATATAAAATAGAGGAAGCTTAGTATAATTTAATGATATTTGCTACATCCATATCATATAGAATTAACTTTACTACATTTGTCATTATGGCATATTGATAGTAAGAAGTTATTATCTTAAGCTAGCTTGTCGATGTGAGGAAGATTAAAAGCAAAATATTTTTGGGTAGAGACATTAAATTAGAATTAATTGAAAATGAGGTTTTCTATAATTAAGATTAATATTTTACCTATTAATAGAAAATTTTTTTTGTAAAACAAAATATGTAATATATATGTTGACAAAATAGTAGGGCTCATGTAGTAGGGCAAGAACTATTATATTACATAAGGATTCTAAACTTAAGTCATACTTTTTTAAAAGGTTGTGCAAAGCATATTATAAGAAACTAATGTTTAACACAACATTTTAGGCTAAAATAGAAGTCAATGAAAAAGAATATTTAAAACAATTAAGAAAATGTTTAGTCCATCAAAATTAGGTTTCTTATATAATTAGGATAAGTATTTGAATTTTAATTAATTTGCTTACAAAAATAATTGTTATCTAGCATAGATATGACATCTTATAATGTTTTATATAATATATTGTGATATTATCATTATTTTGATATTAACAATTTAATAGTACCCTTCTTGATATAGATATGATTTTCGAAACTTTTAAGAAGATCACTCAAACAAAGCATGAATTAATAATGAAATGGTTTACTCCATGGCACTTTTGATAAGAAAATAAAGAAAGTAGATTGTTAGGAAGAGGATCATGTATTGTTATAGGCAAGCCTGATAAAAATGCATTATAATTTTTGGAAAATGAGGATAACTAAAGAAAAGGAATTTTGTTCTTTTATAAATTATTGAAATAAATTGTTACATTACTTATAATATAATTTTGTCATTATCATTAGTTAGGGAGCATACTATTTTTTTTCTTTTTGTTTTAATAAAATTTGTTGCTAATACTACTTATATATTTAGACATGATCAAAGTAGCATGATGGTGCATCCTTGAATATTTTATAAGGAAAGGCCAATGGGGTTCATAAAATGGGAATTCAAAAAAACAAAGGGGAGCATGCCATGTTGAATCTATAATGGGTAAGTTATAGTAACTAGTAGGTACTTCGAAAGTAGAGGAAGAGTTTGTTTGGAGGCATCCCAATATTGTTTGAACTTGAATGATTAAATTCTCATATGAAGGGAAGTTTACAAAACATTCAATAGACTTCAATTTTTTTTTAATATTCGTTGAATAAATGTAAGTGTATTTAAAATTTATTTTGAATGTGATTAAATGAAATTTTCATATGTATATTTTTTTATAATATCACAAAGACTGCTATTTGAAAGAACTAATAATATAAATGAGAAGTAAAAAATGGTAGAACAAATGAAAATGAACACTAAATAATAATTTTTCTTCAAATTGAAATAGATATGTCATTAAAAATACCAAAACATTTTAAAAAAATATTAATTTATTTCTACAGGAATTTTTAAGGACAAAATAATAAAAATGCCAAATGATTTTAGAAATATATGAATTTGTTTCTTAAATATACAACACTTGGAGTAGCATTTTCATGGAATTTGTTGAAAAACTTTTAGAAGTCATTTTCAATAGAATGTGTAGAAAATTGTAATCTTTATAAGGTTTTTGTCACAATGGATATCTAATATAATAAAAATTATGTACTAAATGAGGAGAATTATGAAAGGAAAGCAAATAATAACAAAGATATTATAGTCAGGACTGAAACGAAAAACTATTATAAAGGCTAGGAAGAGGGAGACAAATTAGATAATTATGAAGGTGCCATTAAGGAAGGAGAAGGAATAAGTTTTATGATTATATGATGCTTTTTTGATGAAGGAACCAAAAGTGTTATAGAAAGGAAACTATCACTATCAAATGATAGTTGATAGTTTTATGATAATTCATAAAGTATTTGATGGTTCAATGTATTATGTTATTGACCCCTAGTCATGGTATTTTATTGGATAATAGCAAATCCTAAAAATTATTAATTAATTTCTTAAAGAGAATTTGTAAAATTTAGAAAATTAATGCCTGTGTTCCTAAGAGAATTTAAAAAAAGAAGAGGACTTATGGGTTGAATTTAACAATGGAATTTATTTTAAATTTATTTTTAGCTATTCCAATTTTGTTTTGAATAGATATTAAGCTTTATTCAAATCATAATACAAGGTAAAAAAATTTGGCCTTATTTAAATTAATCATCTTAAAAAAGTATTAGGATTCTAAAATCTTGATCTTATCTTTGTTATCCAAAAATCATTTATTCTTATTGTACCTTTGGAAATTCTCTTTCCAAAACTTGTTGCAAAAAGTGTATTTTAATTATAAAAATAAATTTGTCAAAAAATCATGATATAATTAAAACAATAAAAATACATATTACTAAAAAGAGCAAAAAAGTCTTAGTTAGAACACAGTGCTTGAATACAGCTAATAACATTTATTATGTCAATAAAATAACTCTCAAACCTATCAAACAATTTTGAATCATTCATAACTCAAGAATCCAAAAATAACTTACATGTAGAGCATACTAAGCGGTAGACAAACAAAAAAATAGCAAAATGTTCAATGTAAGAAAGATCTAATAAAGCCATAATAATAAATCATTTATTTAATGCAAGACTAAAAAAACTTATATCTATTTATGGTTTTACTGAAAATTTTGGGAGTGCTTTTCCTATCCAATCGCAATTATGGGATCGAATGATTCTAATATCATCCACTTTTTAAAAAACTTATTTAGATCCTCATATACAATCACATAAATTTGTGATCTCACAGTCCATGTTTTATCTACAAGAAAGAGCTAAATCTAATAGTAAAATCATGATTTAAATTTATTCGTTCAAATGAAATCATAATTTCTAAATAGTTCTTTTAATCTTATGCATCCAATTGAGAAGTTTTCACAATCAAATGGTCTAAAAGCCTCCTGATGGAGTGCTTCTTTGTAGTGAGTCTTTTTTATTGTTTAGATTTTTTTAATTTATTAATTAAAAACTATGGTGGATATTTAAATTTAAATAATAATGAGTAGTTATTTAACATTCCAAGTGCTTTTAGTCATTAAAATTGTTTATAGGTAAGTGAATTCTTCAACAAGATAGACTGGTAAAAGTTTTACAAAATCTGAAGATAACTTTTTAAGTCTTGATATTCAAACATTTAGTTTTCATTGCTCATTGACATTTTCTTATGGAACATGCTTCAATCAAAAATTAATAATCGCTACTTAATTCTCAAATAAGCTAAGTTCTTAATTTTCTTTAATTATAATTGACTTAATTAAAACACTTATTTCTCAATAAGTTTTATCAAGCATAAGATTTTTTTAATTAATTTACATTTTGTGTCATTGAATTATTTTATTATATTACCATGTTTATTATGGTGTATGATCATAGTAGTGTTTGTCTATTCTTTTGTTATGAGTATTTAGCTCTTTTGGAAGCATGTTTTATATGAATAAGAATAGTATCTTAATTACATCTAAATGTGTTGGAGCTAAAATGGTTTGTGTTCCCAAATCTAACACTTAAAGTAAAATATTACGTATTGTAACATTAAAAAATTAATTCTAATTAAAATAATACACACACACACACATGCACACACAGGCACAAACACACACACACACACAAATATATATATATATATATATATATATATATATTACAAATAAGATTTGACAAATTATGTTTAGAAAACAAAAATAAAAATAAATAAATTCAAAAGTAAAAAAAATCCTAAAACTTTAAGTTTTTATAATGATCTTCCAAACAAAAAAAAGTTGTAGAAGAATTATGATTGGTGTTACACCTTAATCTTTCATAACTATACTCCATTGTAACAAATATTTAGTCATGCATTACACAAGATAGCATAAATAACAAATTTTGGAAATAGTTTGAAGGAAAGAATTAAATATAATTGAAAGAAATTATGCAAGTCTTAGATCAATAGATATAGGTATAATTTGAACATAATAAACTTAAATAAATTGATTAATTGGTTGATAATTTCAAGAAATTATAAATTTGTGAACAATTTACTAAATATAGATCAACTCTTTTTAAGTGATTACAAAGTGGGGGAGAATAGAAAGTGAAAGATTAAAATGAGCATAAATTATAAGGGAACATTAATCTAGTCTGGTGTACATGTAAAGGAGCTTATCTTTAATAGCTGTGCATTTTATTTTTAAAAATAATTTACACTTTAATTAATTTTATTAAAAGTTAAGTTTTCTTCAGGAAAGAGAGGTTGTTGTGTTGACCCATTGTCCTTATGTTTTGCTTGATGATCATAAAATCTTAGTATTGCTAATGAATTTTCTTAAATAAATTTTAAATTTTAGATAGATGATACCTCTATTCAAGGTAAACATTGAAAAGAAAGAAGAGCAAAGGTGAAATTTTGTGATGATCATTTTGGTTGGATTAACAAATAACTAAGAAATATTTTGAATTTAATTTTAGATATTATAATTTTATTTTTATTAGAATGTTAAGCTTAATGAAAATCACTCTTTTAAGGCCCAATAACAAAATTTTATTTAAATTAATCATTTTAGAAACAATATTAGGATTTTAAAATCTTTATCAAAAGTCAACCATCTAAAGAATTATTTTGTTCTTAATAATATAACTAGAATTTTTATATCAATAACTTATTTAAAAAAGTGTATTATAATTATAATAATTGATTAGTTAAAAATAAAAATATAATTAAAATAATAGAGAAGAAAAACCTATTATTAATAATAATCAAAAGTGTTCTATTAGAGCATAGTTTCTAAATATGTCTAGTTGGGTTCATCAGATTGATAAAATAACACCAAAACTCATAAAAAAATTTTAGTTCAATACATTACTCAAAAGTCCAAATTTAATATAGGATGAGTGTACTAGAAATAAGGGAAATCACTTTAGAGTGAACAAGGGGTTTACTAAGCCCAAACAATGCACTTATTATGTAGCTTAAGAAAATTCTTATAAAGTAAGAACAATCCAATCTTGGACTAAAATGTGTAAGCATTTTACATGACTATACTCAAAATTATTAAGGCGATTCTATCATCTAATAATGTACTTATGTAATCAAATGATCATAATCTTATTTGCCTTTTAAAAACACAGAATTAGATTCATTGTTCGATAATGCATTTTCATAATCGAACGCCACTCATTTTATCCATGCATAAGAGAAAAAATGTTGTCATTATATCACAATTTAGATCAACTAATCTAGATCAAATAGTGCCTTTTTAATCCAAGCTATTTGATCATGTTTTTTTCATGGTCAAATAATCCAGTAGTTCTTGTGTTATGGCTTTTTTCGACTTTTTTTGAAGACATTTGGATTTTCATAATTTATCCATAATGATTTTTAAGTTTAGTAAGTACTTTTTGTTATTAAAAATTTTTTATAAAAGAGTCAATTTTTTAATAAAACTGATTGATGAATTTTTTACAAAATTTAACGAAAAATTTTCAAGTAATGACATTTAAGCCATTAGCACCCAGTGCTCATAATCACATCCATATGCTTTGTCCTTCACATATCAAACTACTAATCTTCACTTTCTTCTCAAATGAGTGAAGTTTTTAATTTTTTTAATTAATTCATTTAAAATACTGGCACTTCATTCAATATTTTTAAATATAAAATTTGTTCTCTATTAATTTTTCTTTTGCGATGCTAAATTATTTTTTATTTCAAGCTTGTTAGGTTGTGAGGCCTTAGTAGTCAATTTCTATTACTTTGTTATTGTAAAGTTTTAACCTACAAATCATTCGACAAAAGAGTTATATTAGTTATTTTAGTTTTTGTTATATTTTGGCAGGGGTCGACAAAGGCTTCATTTTAAGCTAAATGACTTGAAAATAATTTTCCTATCATTTTTTATTTATACAAATTTTTTGATATTTTTTTAAAAAATTTATTATGAAAAGAAAATCAACATATTTTAAAATAGAATAATTTTTAAAAAAAAATAAATTTAATGTTTACTAAAACTGATTTTTAATGACATAATTATTTTTATTAAAAATAATATTAAAGAATTCTTTTAAATATTTTAAAAGAAAAAAACTTTTTATTTTAAACAATTCACCCCTTCCTTTTTAAATAATACTTCATTAAGACATATGATGTAGTTTCGGTCTTTAAGAAGGGGATGAATTGTTATGAATAAAGATTTAAGTTTCTCACAAAAATACTCCAATAATTTTTTTAAAAGGATTTTATATAAGTTTTAAATTTATATTAAAAATATTTGTTTTTTAAATAAGAATAATATATATGAAAAAACATGAAATAGGAAAATTAATAAGAACTAAAATGTACAATAATGATATTTAGGTGATTCTACTTAAACAACTGCATCTAATCCCATCAAAATCAATGAAAAGAAATTTATAGAACCATTTAGCAAAAGCCTTATTGGCTAGACCCTCATAAAACAAACAATTTATGATAGCTTTACAGCAAAATCAAATGACAATATGCAAAAAAGATTTGGTGACATAAAATAAAAATCAATACAACCAAAATCCTATGGTTAATGAAATGATTAAAGAGCCACGACTATCTTAAATAAATCAACTAAAAAAAAGAAAATTAACAACTTAACTGACTTATGAAGAATGTTATAATTAAGAATGTCACAACTAAAATAAGTAGCTACAATAGTGACAATTATCATGGGCTACTAATGGCTTAAAAAAAATTTTCTTATAGCATAAACATTCATCAAATCATTTTGTTCGAGACCTCTCTTATTTATAGGCTTTTCTATCGCTAAAAGCATTTATTAAACAAGAAAAAGAAGCATTATTATTTTTTGGCTTTCTAGGATGGAAGTGGGCTTCATTCAATGGAATGATTTGTTGGTTCGGCTCAACAGGACCAGTTTCTCGATTTAGTGTGGAGGGAGGCACTCTTTCTTTAGGGGAAATGTTGTAATGTGAAGCTGGCAATACTTGCTTGAGTCAATGATCAATGCTTAAAAATAGGGCTTGGGTGCTGGCTTCAAAGTTTCTCCTCCTCGTATATTTATTAATGGCTTTCTCCTCATTAGCTCTCAAACTTCCAAAAGAAACTCCCCTTCTTTTTTATGCACCCAATCTGACTCAGAAGAATAAGCATAAAGGCTTAAAGTCTTTCCACAATCAATGGTCAAATTGGCTTTCTTCGCAATCTCTATTGACCTAATTCCCCTTCTTATGTTCAGCCAAAAGAGGAATCAAAATGGACGACTTAAAAATTGAAAATGAATTCAAGGAAAAGGAGAAAGAAGGAACTGGAGCTTCTTAGCACCTCTGCTCTCATCCACCAAGTCTTATTCTACTTCTCTATTCAATTAGACCATGGAAAGAGTGGACTCTGCGTTTGCCGCTTTCACGAGGATAGGTTTGGGCTGGAGTAGTTCATTCAAGTCAAGCCTTTATCTACAAAACTTCCTTCTTTTCTCCTTTTGACAATAGATGATATGAAGATCCGCTTTGCTTGTCAATTACTGATGTCATACCCCACTTGTCACAAGCATGTCCACATGAATTGGACCAATATATGGAGAGAGTTTTCTTCTCTAATCATGCCACAAAAACTCTTTCACATCCTTATCTAAAAACTATTCTCAAAAGTCCCCCCTCAACTCCTTAACGTGGCTAAACTAATTGAGCTGAGACTGACTTAGCCTTAGGGACACTTTTCTTGCTAATAAACTTCCTGTCTGATTATGAATTAGTAGTCGAGTAATGAGAGTAGTTGATCACTCAGAGTTAGGGGTAGGGGGAGTGACTGGAGGGATCATTCAATGGAGGATACTATAGATAAGTATTCGATTAAGCCTTAGAAATTGTTAGTTATCTTGGGTGGGAGGAAAAAATGCCGGCCTTGACTTCGATCTATAATCTTTTATCTAGTAAATCTGCCTTAAGGAGAGAGATTCTATGCCCCTACCTTATGAACCGATCGACCTTATGTGGAATAGTTCTTTAGTTTGAAAGTATAATACCTCAAAAAGGGAGAGAATTTCTTGTTTCCTGGATTGAATGATTCCATTCCACTACTGATGAAGATTTCCCTTTGCTACAAAACCTTTTTGACAAAGAATCATACTAGTTCATCTCTTTTTTCTGAGTTAGGGCCTTCAGGGGCCCCCATAGGGGAACTTCTAACTGTGACTTAGTAGCTAGTCGAAAGATTCCCCCTGAGAATCCTTTCTCTTGATGAAGGGCATCCTCGAGCCCTATAGTAATAGAGTATTTTGTTTAGGCACTCAATAAGGGGCAGGGTTGGGAAGGGGGCCTTTGAGGATCTGTTGACTTGAGCTTTAGCATGGAGCTTGTCTTCTTTACAGACCTATTGTTTTTCTTTGAAAAACTTGGCTTGTTTGCTTAATAGGTACTAGTCACTACTATTTAGTTTCACTATTCTTGGATAGTCTTCATATATATCTTCCATATAGATTATCCAATTTCTTAGTTGGTGCTATTTCCAAATTCCTGGATTTCTTCGACTTAGACAAATAGAAAGCGACAAGCGAATTGGTAGAAATTTCAGTAGTTGCAAGATTTAATGGTCGAATTAGCCAGAGAGCCCCCGGTTAAACAAGGAAAGGCAAAGACTTTCCTACAACCAGACCCACTTTTGTGGTTTAGACTTTCATAACATATCATTGGGACCTATCAATATTGCAGTGAGGAGAATACTAGTTCAAACTTGTAGTAAAGGGAGGTACGTATTCTCAGAAAAGGGATTCGATTCTAGATTATTCTTGCTAAACTAAATGGGGACTACCTCACTCCACTTTTCTTTAGGTGCGATACATATTCCATATGACTAACGAGAAGAGAGCCCGACCCGATGCGATGTTGGAACGATTAACTTCTTCGATGAGTTAGTTATTCCCACCTATGAAAGCTGAAGGTTAAAGCCCTTGATTGTTCGAGAAGATAAGGAGGAGTGCAGAACAATGACATCTAGCAATAGCCCCTACTTGTCAATGAAAAAATGGGATTGGAGAGGAACACCTACTAGCTGATCAGAAAGATTTTGATTGAAAAGAGTTGCTGGTCAAACCGGTTTGGATGAATGGAGTAGGAGTAAGGGGTTGATGGTAAGTGAAAGGAAGCTTATGGGTGAAATCAAGGGAACAAGTGAAGGGGTGGTTTGAAGGTACTAGGATAAAGAAAATGATGGTAAGGTTGTGGAAGGGTAGATATCAGTTTCATCTAGTTGTGAAGGCTGTTTGAGCAAGCTAAACTCTTGCAAAGAACACAAAGTAGGTAGATTACTTATTTCAAGAGCAATAGTAAAAAAAAAACCTCAATTGTTATCCTTCAAATTTGAGGTGAAAGATTAAAGAAGAATCCTTCACTCCAAAACAAAAACACAAGTAGAACAACAAACTCTTTTCACCCGAGAAGTTTGAAAAACCATATTCAAATAGATTCAAATATTCTAAAGTAGGGTAGTCAGATTGTGACAACATTTCAACTTTTCTCACAGTTCAAGCACAAAAGAAAAGAAAAGTAGATATAAACACATGGGGGGTTGGGCCAGAGCCCAGTCAATTTTCTTATCATTATTATGAATAGTAATACTTATGCTACTTTTTTATGTGATCCTACCGAATCTAATGGGTTGTGCCTACCCGATAGGGGAATAGCTAAGAGAATTTTGGATATCAAAGCTGTGTAGATCAAATGAGAGGAAACAATGAAGCTGGATGGCGATATTACTATTGCTAAAGGTTCATGAGGGAATTTTAATCAAAGTTTCTTATTCCTAGGTAGGGTGTCAATGACTATGTCTTTGTTGGCTTGTTTGGGTTTCTTTGGGGTGACTTTGACTGTATCTTACTAGAAGTGCAAGTACAAGTTCTTTTGTTTTGAGATAAATATTAGCTAGAAACACTGAAAATTCCATGAAATGTAGAATCACTAAGCCTTTCCAACCTGCTTCTGAAAAGCAAGGCACACCACAAAGAAAGCTAAGCAATGAAAGTAGAAGAAGGAGATCGCCAACCTCGACTCAATCAAACAACTCTGTCGGGTAAGCAAGTCAACTTGAATCCACAGGGCTAATAGCTTCAAAGGAATCAAAGAGTTGCTCTAGTGCTTTCATATTGATAAAAGAGTCAGCTTCTAGGATGTACCTCACTCAGGATTTAGGGACATTGACTATGAAAATCAACGAAGATGATGCCATGATTCTTGCTTGAAAAACTGACCGAACGAATGATCGATATAAGAAGTAGAAGAAGAAAGCCCACATATATATACCAGGGTTTGGCTAAGCTAGTGACATAGGCAAATACTGAACTTGATGCATGACAAGGTCTATAATATAGAATATGAAGTCACTAGCCAAAAGTCAATTCCATTAGCATCAGAACTGAGGGTCAGGTCCCCTTATGGGGAACCTAGTGTTATCATCCTAATCACCAAAATCTTCTTGTGATAGGTCCTGTTCCTGGTAAGAAAAAGAGTGAAATTGTCTTCACCATTCTTTTGCCTAACCCTACTACGAAAGAAGATGCTCACATATGAAAATATCCCATATATGTAGGCAGGAACAGAGGAAGGGGACAGATTTATCTTGATGGTAGCAAGAGTAACAATACAGTTTCTAATGCTACATCAGCCGGTATAATTAATCGAATAATATGTCTAGAAAAAAGAGGATATGAAATAACCATAATGGGTGCATAAAATAGGCGTCAGGTGGTATATGTTGGTACAAGTGAAAAGTGTTGAATTCTTATCGATCGATAGAATTATGTATGACTCCAAACAACCCAAAAGTCTAAACAATTCAGTAATCCTTGTGCTGAATTCTTGTCGATCGGTAGATGTAGTGTTACGCGTAGAAAAACAGCTGATCAGGATAATTACACGGATCAAGTTCCTGAGTGAGAGCAGGCAGATCAACCGTGAGGCTACGGGGAAGTTCATATTACTAAGTCATGTTTACAAAAGAGTGGGTATTCACACGTCGATAGAATTCCACTTTGTTTCAAGTGTTTGGCCATCAAGGGAGGAGCACTCTGGAAAGCTGATTAGTTATAAGACCTTCACTTGGAAGAAGTTCCCTAAAGGTCTTTCCCTATAGGGGTCCTCCCCTTTCCAAAAGTCACTCATGAATTGGACACCTCTCTCAAACACTATGGTCTTGGGTAAGCCATGACGATTCACTATTCTCTTATCTCATTCAAGAAATTAGTGGCGATAAGAGAAGCATCACTTACTTTCTGACATGTAGTCAGATGGACCATCTTTGAAAATCTATCAACAACAACCATTATACTACTGATTCCTTTGGCTATGCAGGGCAAGAAGTCAATACTAACATCTTCCAGCGTCTTCAGGGGAATTGGCAGACGTGTGTATATGCCGGTGTTTACCTTTCTCCTTTCCTCCCTTCGTTGTTTGACAAACCCGACATCTCCCTACATCTTTGCTTTGGCTACATCTGTCTTGATATAAGGCCAGCATAAATGTTTTTCCACCACGGTAATTGGTCTAAAGAAAGAAGCGATCCATAGGATTTCCCAAATCCTTCGTTTAAAGAATGTGAAGTGAAAGTTGCCTCAGATAGAGCAGAATGTTGGTTCCAATCCAAATCATATTTGTCCTGAGCACATTACTTAGAGTACGAAACATCGATATAAAAGATTGAGGGATAAGTGAATCATAGGTATGTCTTCCATACTTTTCAGTGTGATTGCTTACTATTCTGGTGTGCCATATTCTTTTCAAGTGCTTGGGTTATGGTACATGAAAAAGTCACCCCAGTGCGGGGGCCCCCAAGAGGGGAGGCCCCAACCCCCTTTGTTCTTTCATGTATCAAAGCTTAGTCGGACCAACAGGAATTGACTCAACAACTGATCGTCAGATCACCCATCAAACATTGGCTGCTTTCCTATAGGATTGAACAAGAGACTAACAAAGACTGCTCGAGTAGCAGCTACATGACAGTAAGCTGATTCCAAGTTTGTAACTTGAGTTTGCATTGATGATGAAAAGGTGACATTGTCAGGATCCATCTCACCGGGTAAATGATCTGAGGAAAGAAGAAAGAAGCGAAGAGCAAAGTTCAAAAGTGGACTGCCCACTCGAGGAATTCATGCTTCAATGGACAAAGCATAGATATAGATCTAATATATCCCACTTCATGTAGAGTAGGGGGTCCATAACTTGCGACACTGAAAGCTCCACTCAGGTCGTATACAACAAACTGAACCACACAAGTAGGTGTGCACTACTTACAATAATAAACTGAGAAGAGAGTCTTGTTGCTTTTCTCGTACTAGTAGAATTTCTTGTTGTTTGGGCCTCTTTCTTGGCTTTCCCTACTCACACAAAAGAAGATTATAGTTTGATACTAACATAACAAAATAAAAAAAAATTTAAAGAAAAAAATTAAAATGTATAAGAAAGTTACATTAAAAAAACCTAAGGAGATAGTATAACATCTATGATCATTAAATAAGATATGAATAGAAATGTTTCATAAATCATGCAAAATTATTAAAAATAAATGATTCAAAGACACATAAATGAAATTTTAATTAGGTAAAGCTTATTTACATGACTCCAATGACTTTTGTTATAAAAGAAGAATATAATAAATAATAATAACAATAAAACTTTTCAATATTAAGAAAACATATATTAAAGTGGAAAAGAGATAAATCAAATCAACATAATCTAACCGAATCAAAGTGATGTAATCCTCATAGGAGAGGTGACTTATGGTTATATAGTAATATAACTAAATCAAAACAAGCAATTTGAAGAAATACGATAATTGTATAGGAAACTTACATTCTAAGATACCAAGGTGATAAGGTATGGTATCCTCGATTATCAAGTCATGTATAAATCAAAAAATATTTTAAAACATGCAAAAATCTTAGAAAAAATATTTAAAAATATAAAAAATATATATTTAATTAAAGAGAGCTCAGTGAGATGAGACTAACAAGGTTTTTTTTTAAATCTTAATCAAGCCTTATTTTGTATTACTACAAATTATCATTATAAATAATCACAAATAATAATATTTTATTATTTAAATATTCAATGAAGATATGTTAAAGCAAACATGATATAAATAAAAGTTATGTAACAAAACAAAATCTAAATGATATATATGCCACATGATAGGAAATTTTGAGTTGCATAACAATATTGCCAAATCAATGTGAAACTTTTATAGAAATGATATAAATTTAAGGAGTATTTTGTGTTCAATTATACAAATCCAAATATCCCAAAAAGCTAACAAAAATAAGGAAAAAAATATTTTAAATTTCAAAAATGTATGTTTAATAAAATAGATCTTGTGTAGACGAGTTCGATAATATTTATTTTATCTTGGTAAGACTTAGCTTGGAATTACTATAAATTTTAAAGACAAATAAGAGTAAATACATCTTAATGCAAAAAAGTTTATAAATAGAAATAATAAAATATGATCAAATCAAAGTGATGTTAAGTTTACATGAGTGGATAATGTGAGTTTCATAGAAATATAACCAAATAAAAGGGAAACATTTCAAGAAATCCAAATATGATACAAATGCAAATATCATAAAAAGCGAACAAAAATCTTAGAAAATAAAATATTTTAAAATTCGAAAATGTATATTTAATAAAATAGATATCTTTTATACGAGTTCAATAATATTTATTTTATCTTGGTCAGACTTAGGTTGGAATTACTATAAATTGTAATGACAAATAAGAGTAAATATGTATTAACATTAAAAAGGTTATAAATAGCAACAATAAAATATGACCAAATCAAAGTGATGCTAAGTTTACATGAGTGGATAATTTGAGTTTCCTAAAAATATAACTAAATAAAAGTAAAACATTTCAAGAAATGAGATAAATTATATGAGAAAAGTTGTATTCCAAAATACTAATGGAATAAATTAAAAAAATATAATATAATGAAATCTATGTGATATTAAATTTACATATGTAGACAATTTGAGTTTCACCATAATATAATAAAATATTTTTTTATGAAATGAGATAAATTATTTCAAAAAAGTTGTATTCAAAAATACTATGGAGGATGTGTGCAACAACCTTGTAAGAATCAAAATATCTCATAAGAGTGCAAAAACCATGGATAATAAAACATTTACATTTATAAAACTTATTAAACTAGAAAGGTGTTGATGTTTGATATGTCTCAATTAGAACTTGTTTAGATTTATTATAAAATATCACTTTAAATAAGTGTCAATAATAATAAATTAGTATTTTAATATTTGATAAATATATAATGAAGCTAAAATAAGATAAACTTAAAGAATTTATAATATTTAAATAAAAACTATGTAAATGTCACACGAGCTAGAGTTTCATAATAATATATCCAAACTAAAGAAAAATCTTTGATCAAATGAGCCAAATCATTTAAAAAAACTTGTATGGTAAAGATATCCTCCAAGGTACTAAGGATATCAAGTATAACATCTTCAATGATGGAATCAAGTATGAGTAATCTTATAAAGTAAGAAAAAAATATAATAAAAAATATATAAATATACTAAAATAAATATTTAATTAGATAGAGCATATTGAGACAAATAAAACAAACTTTTTTTTCATCTTGTTCAAAATACATTTTATAGAAAATATGAATTACAAAAACAAATAAGCATAAATAATAATAAAGTACCATCTTAAAAATAAGCAAATATTTATTATAATTGAAATGAGTTAAATTAAAATAATGTATTACAACTAATAAAAGTGATTAAAAGGTCACATTGGAGGAGATGTAAAGTTAATAAGTAATAGAACCAAATCAAATAAAAACTTTTTTGGAAAGGTGATAAATATTATAGAAAAATTGTGATCCAAGATTCTAAGAAGATCTAATGTAGTATCATCGACTATCATATGAGGTTTTGGTTGAAATGACTTGCAAAGCATATAAACATTTTGAAAATAAATTTTTTAAATTATAAGAAATAAAATTTTAATTGAGTGGAACACTATAAGATGACAATAATGGTATTTGTTTCAACTCCACTGAAACTTGTTTATAATTTTTTGAAATTACCAAAGCAATTTAATAAAAGTAATAATTAATCATTATTTTAATACTATGTAAATATATGTTAAAACTAAAGTCTGATAAATTAAAATAATGTTATGCAAAAAGACTATAGTGATGTAACATTATAAGAGAGAAGATTTAGAGCTTCATAGAAATATAACAAAATCAAAGAAAACAATTTAAAGAATTGAGATAAATTGTATCAAAACATTTAATTTCATGTTGATTTGGTGGTTGGTGTAACATTATCAATCGTCAAATTAGGTAGAAAATAAAATACCTCATAAAGAGTGCAAAAATGATAGAAAATTAAATATTTAAAAATAATAAAAAAAGAATTTTTAATTAGATGGTGCCCATGAAGTCGAGTTTAATGACTTTTGTTTCATCTTAATCAGACTTCATATTTTGTTATTAAGAAATATCAAAATAAAAGAGCATAAATAATCATAAGCTATTATTTTATTATTAAGTAAATAATTATTGAACTTATAAAGATACAAATTAAAGCAATATAATATAAGAAAATCAAGAACATATGAATGTAGCACGAGAGATAAAGTTTACAATAATTTTTCATTCCAATATACTCAAGAGAATGAGTGTAACTTTCATGATTATCAAATTTGGTAAGAATTATATATTTTTATTAGGAATACCAAAATATCAAGTAAAAACTATTTTACATTACAAAAATAAATAACTTTTTTAATATTATATATATATATATATATATATATATATATATATATATATATATATATATATATATATATATATATATATATTATTAAGAAATATCAAAATAAAAGAGCATAAAAAATCATAAGCTATTTTTTATTATTAAGTAAATAATTATTAAATTTATAATGATACAAATTAAAGAAATATAATATAAGAAAATCAAGAACATATGAATGTAGCACGAGAGATAAAGTTTACCTGAATGTTGCATTCCAATATACTCAAGAGAATGAGTGTAACTTTCATGATTATCAAATTAGGAAAGAATTATAATATTTTTATTAGGAATACGAAAATATAAAAGTAAAAGCTTCTTTACATTACAAAATAAATAAGTTTTTTAATATAATATTTATATATATATATATATAATAAAACCAAATCAATGTGAAGGCCCTACGAGGGTTTTTTAGAGTATCGTTATAATATATGAAAATCTAAGTGAAAACTTGAAACAATGATATAAATTGGATGAAAAAGTTAGTGTCCAAGATAGTTAGGATGTCAAGTGTAACATACTCAATAGTCGAATCATATACGAATCAAAACATTTGGTAAAGTTTACCAAAATTTTTAAAAAAATATTTAAAAATATAAAAATGAATAATTCACTTGATAAGCTCAAGAAGACGAATCCAAAGATGTTTGTTGTTTCTTGATCAATCCTAGTTTAGAAAAACTTTACATTACCAAAGTAAATAAAGATAAATCATAATAAATTATAATTTTAATGTAAATGAAATATATATTAAAGGAGAAATGTTATATATTAAGGAAATGTAATGTAACCAAATCAATGTGATGTAAATGTCATATGACATGAGATTTAGAGTTACATTATAATATAAAAAAATCAAAATGAAAGATTTGACGAAATGATATAAACTATATGTGAAAGTTTATTCCATGATGCAATGAAGATTGGGTATAATATTCTCGATCAACAAGTTTGATATCAACAAGGGAATCAACAAAAACATAGCAAAAAGTCTTATTGGGTGCATATAAAAAACATTAAGTAATAACTTGGGGTCTCCTTGGTCGAGGATCACAAAGGAGGATAAGAAAAACCAGGAGAATAAACCAAAATTCTATTTGTCTTTAGAAAAGTGTTTGTTCTTTAAGTAGGCAAATTTGTTGCCTTCAATTAAACCCTAAGTGTCACTTCCTATTTGAGTTTATGCATCTACAAAGAATGACCAAATATTATCTTTCTTCTTTTATTTCCTTGGAAGTTGTGTTGCACGTGGCGACACAAGACATTGTCAAAAGGATAGTTAAACTTTACACTTACCTCCTTAGGTGCCAACATTGCCAGAAGCATTGTCTTGAGGGCAATGGTGGTTTATGATTAATGCACAAGACATGGGTATGAGATGAATGAATCATGAGCATTATGTCCTTAGGGGATTGCATTGCTAGCGGTGACAACTAACTCTTACTTTTCCAACCTCAAGCTGTTGGATCTTAAGAGTCTAACATTAAGTAAAAGAATATCAACTGTTTTACTTTTATCATAAGATTCTCAAACTTTACTTCTCTATTATTTATCATATTACTATATTGTAGACTGATGACAAAAAATTGTGATGCACATTTACGCATTTTAAAATTATAATAAATTTTATCCATAAAGATGTGTTTATCGATAGATTATTGTTTAATAATAATATAATAAAAAATATTATCGTTATCAAAATTTAGTAATAATACCCCTGTATTTTAATTAAATATATTATTAATTTTTTTTTTTATTAAATTATTTTAAAAATTTTAATCTCGTACTAATGCGTAGAGCAATCCTAATGTCGCCAATAAAATTCAAAACAATACTCCCTTCTTTTTTTTAATAAATTATTAATATATAGTAATTATCGTTTGCATTTAAACCTTTGCCATCCCAAAACCTCATAAGCTCCTTAGCTTGGTTCTTCTGAGCTTCCCTTCGACTAGGGTTTTGTTAATTGATTTGTAGAACTGGCGACAGTAGTGAACCTCCCCTTACCGAATTCCTCCTCTGCATTTGGAAAGGTAGCCGATAGGCTGAGCCTTCCTCTGCTTCAATCCAGGATGAAGCTGGACCCAGAAGGATACGAGCCAGAGCTTCTCCTCGTCTACAGCCACTTCGAATCGTCCCTACATCTCTTCCTTCAGCAATCTGCACTCAGTTCGTTGTCGGACCTGGTGGTCTCAAAGGATCTCGGTGACCTTACGATGTTCCTAGTGCACATGACCCCATACTATCCCCGATGCCTCACTGAATTTCCTCATTAGTCTCTCATCTCCTTATATCTGAAGTTCAGACCCTCTCGGCTTCCCTTTGTTCCACTGTAGCACAAGCCATCATCCTCCTTGTAAATAAGAAGGTTCGTTATTTTGTTTTATTTTTTTTGGACGAATCTGTTATAGTGTTCCATACACTTCAATTTGGAGGGCCACCATTATTCAACATATTTCAATTCAACATTTCAATGGGTGGAAATATCTTTTTTTTGTATTGGTTAAAGTTATATTTTGAACTATGCATTGGAGAAAATGGGAAACTTCCACTTCATTGAGCTTTAAGAGAAGATTATAATTATTGATAAGTTGTTAGACTTGACTAGGCCTTTCTAATTGTCAATCAAGGTAAAACTTTGATTTACCTCTACAAAGAACAAAACAGGCGTTTTTTTCCCATGATTTCTTAAATATAGAAACTTAACTATTTCTTGTGGGGCTGTATATAATTCTTATATTAAAAAGGTTTAGGCTGTCAACACTAAATTTATATTCCGTTATTATAATTACAAGAATTGTCCTTTAACACATCAAGTGAGGTCGATACATTGATTCTAACATGCTATTGTTTCTATTCATTAATTGCTTTTCTTCTAAATCCAAAGTTGTTAAAACCATTTCTAATAGTCAATAGTCATTTTTTTGTTCTATATTTTTTACTTTTTTATAGGAAAGATTTCAGTAATATACTTCTCTTATAGAATCACAAAGTTAACTTCCTAATATAACCAAACCATCTAGATTGATTTTTTTTAGAATTGTCTTTAATTGGTGGAATGCCAACTTTCTCCTCTATAGTAAGTTACTCTTCAATCTTAAAAGCTTTATCTCTATAGCAATTATTCTATTTGTGTGTATGTACTCACACATTGACATTTGATACCATGTAATCTTATAAATTTGGTTTTATTCTTGAGTGTGATATTTTGATTACACAACATTCAGAAGCATGTTTTATTTTCATCTTATTTGTTCAATGCTTGGATCATATTAGTGAAAGTTTTTGTTAATTTCTCTATCATTTTGAAGTATAGGTTCAAAATAACTAAATTTTGTATTGTTTCTTTTATTTATGATAACTATTACAATCAATATGTTTTTGGAATTACTTGTCTAAATATTAATTGCATATATTTATTATAAGAACTAAAAATGTGATACCATTTAAACTTCATAGTCATTATTCATAGACTCAGTTTTGTTTTATCTATTTGGTTAGTCTCAGTTTTGCTTTATCTCTTTTCTTAGTCTTATCAATTGGTATTAAATTATTAGAAAAATGCATATTAATGGTTTATCTTGAATTTTGAAATTACATCAACAATTAGAGTAAAATTGAAGCTGTCTTTCATTGCTTATGTTGTCAGAAAGTTTGATGAAAGAAGAAGTGCAAAAGTATTTATGAAGCATTATCTTTTTATGTGCAAAAATGGGAGTTGTGAGAAATTTTCGAAATGTTTTTGATGCTTTTGATGCACAGGCAGAAAAAATATTTGAAATTAAGTTTACGAACACCTCAAAGGACTTAAAGCATAGCCATAAGAAAATTCAATTTAATTAAGAAATCTTTAATATGTTCTCCTTAGGCGTGCAAAATTATTATTAGTATATGCAATTTTAATTTCTTTTTATTCTTTTCTAATACTTATCAATATAAAGCCTCCTTATACACTCATTATTGCTTTGTTATACATGTTTTTCATAATTTCAATATGTCCAATGCTAGGTTCTTTTTTTTCATTTTCTAATGCCTTTCCGAGCATGTTAGGGAAATATTATAATAAATAATTAATTTGAGTTCATGATGATTCTCTTGTAGAATTAAGAAAATGTTTTTTGTTCCTTGAAATAATAATAAGAAATTGTTATATTCATTTTATGTTCTTCATTAAGCTCTTTAACCTCATAATAAACATCATTAAATTATCCTTCATAGACTTTTCCAAAATTGTACTAACCCATGTCTATTTCAATTCTTACTGTAGTATTGAAGTTTGAATCCTAAAATTGGTAATACCTTGGTTTTCTGACAACGTGCCTAGTTTGTTGAACAATAGTATTGTTTATCTTCTTATGAATCATGATGTTAATTTACTTAGTCAAATTTATGATTTAATTCTAGCTTCTTAAAATTATTTCTTTATACTTATCCATGCAAGATGTTGTAGGAATCCTTACTTTTTTTCAATTAACTCTTTGTTGATATAACCATCTTTGTTAATCTGTTATTATATTTAGACAATATAACACATTGCTTCTTGGAAGTCCCAAGCATTAGATTTAACACAATTTTGGACATACATTGTCATGTGATGGCTACCTTGAGGACAATGGAGAGGGACAAGTCATAGAAATAGATGGTTGGTAGGCATCTGGGATAAATGGAAAGATACACCATAGAGTTCCCTAGAGGTCAACTAAAAGAATTGGGAAGGAGAGATCGATTTTTAAGTATATATTATAAGCTAAGAGAAATGGCCTATATGAAATATTCTACCAACTTCAAATGCCTAGATGAAAGCTATGAAAGTTTATGGGCTTAAACCAAATGATCGTAAAACAACTAAAATGGAATTTTTTTCATAATACTATTTAGTATTGCAAGAGTTATGTTGTTCCAATGATTATACAAAAATTAAAGTTCTCTAACATGTTATTGATTTTTCTTGTTTGTTTTGAAGTTTATGCATTTAACTATTTTTGCTTATTTGTATAGTCATATTGTTGAGTTGGATGTGCCTCTTGAATTATTTATGGACCTTCTGATTGTTGGTGATCGAAGCCTCAAAAAGTTAGCATTTTTTATGTTGTGCACTATATTCAGCACATAAACAAAGAAAATAGAAGTGAAGCAAATAATAGGAAGCTTCAAAACATTTTTTTCCTCATTACTAAAGGTGTGTGATATCATATATACTCTATTTTTGTTGATTTTTCTTAGTTTTGTTGATTATAATAACTGATGTATGATTTCTTGTTTGAAGGGAGAGGAAGAACTAAGGGCGAGGAGGTCACTTGTTGTACTGTGTGATCTTCATCGACGAAAAGTATGCTTTGGTGATCGAACTGCTAATGCTATTTGCAATGCATGCTTTCATAGTTCTTGAAGGTTGATATTTTCCTTATCTGTGCAGTTGGTTAAGTCCCATTAGTTATCTTATTATGCCTTTTTTATTGCTTCTTTTTGCCGAACACAGGGTCATGGTAATGAGCTATCTTATTCATTATAATGAGCTATCTTACTTGAAAAGTTTCAAAGTTTTGGTGTTTTAGTTAGAAGCATAACATAAGGTAAAAGAATTAAATAGAAGAATCCAATCTCCAAGAGTGATTTTCATGTTTAAACGGGAGAGAGTAAATGACAAGTCAAAACTTAACAAGATGAAAAAAACTTTTTTTCCCAAGTGAATGGTATGATCAAAGGGAAATAGTTAAGTACTTAGAAGTTATAAATAAGATTCTCACTTTGCAATAAGATAGATGAAAAGGCAAAAACTCTAAACCTTCATACAGTGGGTTAGTAATGAAATTTTGAAGGAAAGGAAGAATTTTTTTGCCATTTGTATCCTTCACATAATGGAACAATAATGAAGGAAATAAAAAGAGAAAGTAAGACTTATTCTTCTCAAAGCATGCTTACTATGGAATGGTGATGAAGATCCGTGTAATAAAATGTTCACATAGATGTCTAACTCAATCAAAATTTTATTCAAATGATGTGAACCAAAGCAAGTTGAAATGGTTATTTCAAGTAATGAAAAGGCACTTGCATTTTTATTACTTGAGCATTACTCAAAAACCATTTAATATAAAGAAATGATTAGGACTGATTATGCTAATAACTTTTATTGGGCCTATTCTCATCAGTTATTAACATATGAAATATAGCTATCTAAATAAGCATCAAAAGAACTTGTCAACTAGCTCTATAATATCTAAATATGGATCTCCTCTTAAATATTTCATGTTTCGAGTTATTGTGACCCATTGGAGGATTTGATGAGGTTGGTTTGGGCTTAATATTAGTGCAAGACTAGGCTTTTGGATGATATGGTCTGACAAAAAAAGTTTAAGGCCTAAGTTTTAGGTACACTCATATAGATTTGACATATAATTTCTTGATAGAATTTCATATCTCGAATGATGATCTATACACGATAAGGTTAGGTTAAGAAACATAACAATAAATGGATTTGCCATGAGGTCTTCATGTCTTAAGAGAATATCAATTATTGAATGATCATCACTAACATTGACTTGTAACAATGAAATATATTCAACTATAAACTAGATGTAATTAACTTAAATAGTTGATTTGTCAATGTCAAGTGAGAATAGTTATGTTGATTTTCTATCGAAAGAAATAAAAACCCAAGTAATTTGGAATTTGATAAAGGACATCAAATAACTTTTGATTGATGAATTAGCTCAAGAGATGTCTTCTTTTGAGATAATTTTTTTTAGTTAACTCTCAAATAAGTCTGTACTTTTAAAGTACAATTTTATTAGTTCTTAAGATATCTAAATATTATAATTAAACAAAGAGAGTTGACTTCATTTAAGTTAACAAAATCTTGAGAATGTAAAAGCATGATGCTAAGAATGAAATTTTATTGATAACTTAAAGGAAAGTCAATTAATACCTTTGATAGTTAGCACAAGAAGAAAAGTGTGTAACTTTTGGCATATATAGAGCCTTTTTAAGTGATCCTTACTCTTTGATTGTCAGAGCTCAACATCTTCCTCTTTAGGAAGTTGATAGACATTTGGTCCTAGAATATCCTTGATTTAACTACAATTCTTTCTAGTTTGGAGCAAGCTTACAGAGGCTTTATTAGTGTTGAGAGCTCTTATATTGTCTAAGAACGAAATCTTTGACCTTGAGAGGACAATTCTTCATATGTAATATTTTTTCATACTTTACTTTATATTTAGTTTCTTTACATGGCCTCTGAGACACTTTTCCTTAATTAGGTCCAACTTTTGATGTGTTGTTTCAAGTTCAAGCTTTTAAAGTTGTTAAGTGATTGACCTCAATAGTGATTATAGCTTTGAATCCTTAGAAAAACTTGACGTGTTGCAGAATGTGTAGTTCAATTCTCTCACAATATGTCGAGGAGTTCACCTACCCACCCACATTTTTTATCATCAACACGAGGCTTTAGAATTTTTATGATGTCTTTGTTCATTGCTTTGGCTTTTCCATCTATGTGAGGATGAGAAGTTGAGGCATACTTAAAAAAACAACCATACATTTTGCATTAATCTAGAAATTCTTTAGATGGGAACATTATTGTGTCATTTGTAACAATTGCTATGGAAATATTAAACCAATTATAAATGTTTGTCTAAAGAAAACTGTAAATCTTTTTAATAGTCTTGCCAATAAGAGTGTTCACTTTGATCCATTTTTAAAGGTTATTAACCACCATGAGAAGGAACCTCCTTCCATTTCCAGCAATTGGAAATAAAAAATGGAATTTCATACCATAATCTAACAAGAACCAATAAATAATTATTTCTTCCATCTTTGTGAATAATTAGTATGAAAAGGGAGCATGAACTTGACACCCTTTACTCCTTTTGGTAAATAAAGTAATATTTTTTTCATTATTAGTCAAAATAATCCTTGATACATAATCTTCATGGCAGTTTATAGCTAGAGGCATGTCCATCACACTCTCTTGAATGGATCAACATGATCATATCTTTAACCTCTAAAGGATGGTGTCATGGCCTTAGTTTTATAAACACTTTTTCCTCTTCTTAATTCATTAGGGCTTAATTCTTATTATTAATTGTTTATTTCTATGAAAGATAATTATATATATATATATATATATATATACATATATATATATATGAAAAAAAATTATTTTGTTGATCAAATGATGAGTTTATAATTAAAAAGTTACATAAGCAGTCAAATTTCTTTAAAAACACTTTTTGTCACCACGTTTCATCCATACTCCTTGGGACCAGTGGTGTCCTCAATATATACATATGAAAATATTAAATTATCCTTTTTAGAAAATATTGAATAATAAGAGGCAAGTCTACCATAGACTTAGTATGTCAAAAATAATAACTTGGAGCAAAAAATCCATGTTATCTAAACTTATTATAATTAATCTTTTAATTGATGTAACTTTAATGATTCATGTTAATGTAACATTCAAAGAAGCTAAGAATGTGTAACATATCATCAAAAGACACTTCATATAAATCAATGAAAAATATTCATATAATCATAACAATTAGTACAATAAAAAATATCATGTTAGGAGAATGTAAGCAAAGCAAGTGCATGAGACATTATAATAACAATTAAGAATGAGAGAAAACCATCCAATTATGCGGACATCATGCTTCATTTAAACTATAAGAATGGTTATCAAGTATCATATTATTATATCAAGTATCACAATAAAAATGTCTTGTTATTAAAATGTCCCATACAATTTATTCTAGATTTTTGTTATCTTTTTTAATGGGCTTATTACTTCCTAACTATCCATTTAATTATAAATTTGATTATAATGAAAACTCTTATTTTATCTTTTTTTTTAAGCTTACATGAGAAAATCAATATATGCAACTAAGATACACCTAGAATGATAACTAATATGAGGGGTTTTCCCTACTCAATTATTACAAATAATATTAATACATGGTGCTTAACTAAATGGTTTTACATTACCTTGTTATCACAAATTATTAATAGTGCCCAAACAAAAGATTTTGTATTACCAGATTGTCACAAATATCAATGCACTAATTAAAGAGTTTTACTTTACTTGATTGTCAAAAATATCTCATTCATCTTATTAAAATAATATCAATCAATTGGTATCATTACTCGATTTTGATCTCTATTGCACTTGATTATAATCAAAACTTTGATTTTATCTTTCAATTTTCATTACATAAAACTAAGAAGTATAATAATATAACCATTCTTATTAAAGTGCTATAGATATTTTTTAATATTATTTCATTAATTTTGTCTAGATTGTCCTCACAACATTATTGATTACAAAATATCTAATATCTCATATTCATTGACATATGTCCAACATCATATCTGCATCATCACATATCATTATCATGTGCTCATGACATCTTATGTGTATTATTTTATGTTTTATTCATATCATTTGTTCATCATGTACTTAGTTCCAGCACAACTCTTTATACTTATTTAGTTTTTGTCATGATTGACATTTAATTTACTCAAATAATATCATCTAATAGCATCATGATTCTTCAACATAAGCTTTGTTCCATAAAATTTGTGCCTGAAACAAAATTATGGAACTAAGCATCACAAATATGATTAAATATGAGCAAAAAGAATTTTATTAAATTAATAGTGAACTTTATTAGTCACTTATCTCAAGAGACACAATTTTTATTGGTCAACTTGGTGTCAAATTAAGCGTTGGTCAATTTGGGTTGGTTGGTCATTTGGATTAACTTGAGTAGTTGGTTAATTTTATATGCTAATATTGGCTTTGGGTCACAAGTGACACCTACATTCTAGAATATTTAGTAGTTAGCTAAGACTTGATTTTGCGATAATTTATTCATATCAATATTATAAGAACTAACTTAGTTGAATTCACCCTAATTATTAATAATTTTGTCATGATGTTTTCTTCCAAACACTTTCTTTCCTCTTTTATCATCATTTCCCTCATCTTCATTTGTCATGAAAAAATAAGTTTTGGATTTACTTCAATTTTTTAATGATATGCTCTTCTCATTAGCATTAGCTTTGTGGAAGCTCCCTTAGCTCCTAAGTGTCCTCTCATGGGCACTCTCCCTTTCTCAAAATTCTCTCTCTATCTCTCTGTTGTCTTTTTTATTGAAAATAATCACAACTATGTTCTCTCTTCTCAAGATCATCCTGTATCTATTTATAAGAGAGTTTATGCAAGAAATGGGTTAGCCAAGCTTGTTCTTATTATTATTATTATCATTATTATTATTACTATTATTTCTCCTTGGTGGTAGCACTACAAAAAGCTGCAAGGCATCATAGTCATGGGTAATTAGCTCATCATTTTAGATCACACCATGTGTAATGGATGGGCTCTTATAAAGTCAACCAAGAGGGAGTGCGACATGTTAAATTTATGATTAAGGATGTTCGGAAAAGTTTTAAAAGATTGCATTTTTTTCTTGACTTAGTGAAATGCTCAATATTTTATGCTCTCAAATGATTTCATCTAAGAATTATGGTTTCAAAATATTATAATTATTTTTATAATATGTGAAACTTATCCAAGGTTGTCTTAGTTACTAAGATTTTTTAAAACATAACTATTAGCTTGATATAAAATTTTAAATTTCATAGATGAACACATTTGTGTGTGCCTTATGATAGGATTTTTGATAATATTGTTAATCAACCAAAGTATATTATTGAACGTATCACTTGACCTTTTTTACATCTAACTTTATAAGGGTTAAAATCCCAAACTTTAGATAAGTGTCATGGGGATTTATCAGTAAGAAGGCCTTTTAGGTCGAACAACTAGGCGATTTAGTAACTCAATACTCAACATCTTAAGATGAGAAAAGACTTCACTAGAATCTCAATTATTGGCTAGTAGATCCACTTCTTGATTTTGTTCTTAATGAATAAAAAATAGATCTATAGTATCATACTTCTAGAGAAGAGGTTAAGCTAGTATTCATAGGATTTTAGTGCAAATCTTTACTTTTTAATAAGACACTACTTATTAGTTAATTGGAAACTACTAAAGGTTTTTAAGTGCTTCATTTTTAGCCCTCAAGCAAACTAGTGCCTTGCAATCAAGGCTTCATGCTTAGCCTGTTTGTTGGTGATAATGAAAACAATTACGATAACACCTTTAAGCTTTATTTACTATGAGCTAAGAAGGATTGAACTAATGGTACAAGACTCACACATGAAAGCTCCATCGAAAAATGCTGTTAAAAGTTTATAAGGGTCTTATGTTTTGAATCAAAAGAGTTTCTCTCCATTAGAAAACGTTTAAGAACTTGAGATTTCATAAATGAATAGGAAATGAAGTTAAGTTCAAACTCATTATGCTTAATTACCTACTTTTGCAACCTATTTATATTATCTATTGGTTTAAAGATGTGCCTCATAGGTTTATTGGTTTTCACATCTATGATGTGAATATTGGTATAACTGATATGTTGACATAAGTAAAGCTAGGGTTAGATGCTCAATAAGAGAGTATCTTAGCTCTACATCTTTTTGAGTGAGAGTAATATAATAGATTAGTTGTTGAAATCCATTATTTTCTTAAATTAAAGCAGGATTAATTATCAAACTTGAAGCAATTAGATATATACATAAAGACTCCCTAAGGACTAGTTTGCTCAAGATTGGAGGCTGAGATAAGCAATAATTAAGTTTTAGAAAAGCCTTTTAACAATCTTCGATTTACTATTGTCTAAACGTATTGTAGAGTAGCTTGATGAATTGTTGAAGTTTCTCTCCATGCTTGAAAATAAAAAGGGTGAACCTGATAATTTTTTTAGCTAGATATTGAGCATCTCGATGAGCTTTTTAGGAAGGCATGTTTACCAAATCCTTTACCATGTCTAAATTTACTTAGATTCATTTTTTTTGAGACCATGAAGTTAAGAAACTTTGTCAATAAAGTGCTAAAATTACTTTCAAAATATTTAGACCCATGGTACACTTTTTACATGTCTTTAAAGATCAAATTTTTATTAAAGATTGTTTACATAACATTCTAAATTTTTGCATCTCTAACTTTAGAAGATAAAATCAATCACCATTTAACAAATTACACTAGCATTATTTAAATCAAATGCCATTCATGAAAATGTCACAAAGTAATTATGGCTCTTGTCATTTCTTTCTCTATCTTTTGATTTTGAAAACACATTTTTTTAAATAAAAAACCATTAGCATGATCATTTTTAAAAATCATAGTAAAACTAATATAAATTTTCATTTTTTTAAAATTATAAGAAAATCAATATAAACAATTTAACATTCTTTCAAAAGGTAAGTTCTTAAATCACTACAAAAAATACAAAAACTAACATAATAGAAACACAACAAACTATTAAATAAGATAGAGCATGATCTATCGTTTAATTTGATTGTAACATCCATAATGTGAGGCCAATTATTTGAATAATATTTTGATATTTTAAATTATCATATGCTTAAATAAATAAAATTATCATAATCATAGGTTTGATTTATGGTCTTAAGAAGAGAAGATTTATAATATCCAAAATATTAAAAAATTGAATTATTGTTATTTTGAATTACTTAGAATTTTAAAGAATTTTTGAAAACTTGAAAGTACCATTTCATATTATTCAAAAGTTATATACCACTAAAGGTGCAACCCCTAAAAAGAAAGAGACAAACTAAGAAATAATACATATAAATTATTTGAATATAATGATAATATGTTGACAAAAAAAATCTTTTGAGTATTAAAATAGGAGATCAAAGATTTATAAAGATTAACTTATGAGCTTGAAAAAGTTTTTAAAATAATTAAAAATATTACATAAACTAACAAAATTATGAAGTTTTACTAAGGCATAGAATTTACAAGTATAAGCATAGTAAAAATTTTGTGTCTAAAAAAGTAGGCGTGATAGTAATTGAACTGAAAGTTAATAAGGTTTTAAAAATATTTTAGGTTTGGTTAAATTATTAAAAATATTAAATATCATTAAAATATATGAAATATGGCAAACAAGTGGAGTTGGTCAAGAAGAATCAAAATTAACCATTAAACTTTTGAAGTTCAAATTATTAAAAAAAGCAAGAAATCTTATAATTTCCAAATTTTGATTAAATCTTTTTTTTAATTTTCCTAACCTTATTGTACTGACAAAATTGACGTGACAGTAGCCTAATTTTTTGCAAAACTATTAAATTCGAAGCAAAATGAAGGCAAGAAGTCACTAAATTGAAGAGGTGTAATTGTTGAAGGGAAATGAAGCATCGATATTTAGTATATGAGAGGATGACCATGGATGATGAGGGTATTTTGAATAAAACTAAACCATTTTGACGATGGTTGACAGCTTAAAGAGAAGGGGAGGGAGAGAAGTAGTGTTGTTAAATTATTGGAAAGTGTTTTAACTAGTCAAGTAAGGGAATTGAGAAATAATCTTGGAAATTAGGAAAGATATATTGTAGTAAGTGTAAAATACATAAAATGAAGGAAATATGGATCATATAAAGGCACATAATTTGATATCTATTTTTAGGGGAGACATTTACAAGAGGAATTGATATAGCAAGCTTATACATCTATATATACTTAGTATTATATAATGCTTGATAATTATCATAAGTAATGAATTGAAATCTTTCAAATTCAAAGATGATTGACATTCATGCTTGTATTTCTTGTGTTTGCTTATATTTTAGTAAGCATCATATGATCATGACTTTATTATAGATGTGTAAAACATGTTACAATAATATGTATGATGATAATGGCCATTAAAAAAAGATGAAAAAAGGTAATGATTATTCTTAATATATTTAGAAAAGAGAAAAAAAGAAATGAAATTAAGAACAAAGGTTGCTAAAAGGTAAGGTATGATTCCATAAGTTTAATGATGTAAGTTTTCAAAAGTGATGTTTATCATTCCTAGAGCTTAAATTATGACACAAAACTAATATATTGTTGATTCAATTGGTTGTGTGTCTAGAAGATCAATTATTTTGACTATTCACTTGCTAAGGGGTTTGATGAAGAAATCTAGAAGGGAAATGATAGAAGTCTAATAATAGTGTTTTGAAAGGCCTTGTGTTATGGAAAAGCTTAGCATTAGATATATTGAAGTTATGAAAGCATGCATATAAAAGTAATGATGCATATGTGCATCCAAGTACTATTGATTAAAGGTTTCTCAATTGTAATTTTTTGCATTGGTTCTATATTCACAATGGTGCATTCTTATTTTTACTTTTGATGATGCTTTTGTTGATATCACTAAGAAAGAGGTTATTTTATTATGTTTAACTAAAGATGGAATTCATTTTTAATAAAGTCTAGAAGAGTACGATTGCTAAGGATTACTACTATATGATACTAAAATATAAAAAAATGAGAGATTTCATTATTTCTAATATAAATTTAAAAAAATAGAAAAATTTATAGGATGCTTATAATCTAATTCAAACATGTTGAAGGAATTGAGGAATGCTTTTTTTATATGGGTGATCAATATATCTTACTCATGTTTACATATAAGTTTTTTAAAACAACGTGGAATAAACAATATTATATGATTTTAAATATTGTTTTGTGAATTCAAGTATACAAATAGAACATGTGGTAGATATACTCGAAATGATATGATTAGAAATAATCAAGGCAATAAAAATGTTATTGCCAGGAGTATTGGGTTGTATGATTTGAACATGTTAATTTTGGTTCAATTAATTCATTAAGAGAGAAGAGTTATCATAATTCTCTCATTTAATGGTGGAAGAGGAAGACCAAAAAGATGTGAGAACAAATTAATATAAGGGACTTGACATATTTCAATCTTAATATCTAGTCAATACGGTGCAATGGTGTCATAGAACTCATAATGGTCTTGGATAAACGGGATTGTAATGCAATGCACACTCAAAGGTTTGGGGTGGTGTCTAGTTGCAATCTTTGGGATTTTATGTCCAAGACCAAACTATGAGGACTTATTAAATGTGTTTGGAATTCAGAGTAAGGAAATACTAATGCTAATGTAGTAATAAAAACAGGAAAAAAAAACGCATGCAATAAATTTTGAAAGACGTGTTTTGTACCAAGTTGAACCTACGACATATGTAAGTTATGATTTTGATGAGGCATGATGACCAGTTTAAAATAATAACTTAAATAATTGAAACCTTCTCTATTGCAAATAAGACAAATTAACCAAGCTCTCGACAGGCAACTATCCTTTGTTTAACAATTTGTTCGTTAGATTCCAAGTTAAAATAGTTAATGAAATTAACATTACGCATGCTATTAAAGTCATGCAAGAAAATTTAAATATAAGAGGAAATCTGAATTTAAATTTTTGTGGTGCAATGAAGACGAAAGTGACAACACAAGGAACTCATATTGATTGAAACTATATTTTTATAGCAACTTTTATAGGACCAACAAACCTAACATGAGAAAGATGTAAAATCATGTTGTTCTTACTTTAACAGATATATAGATACAAAAAGAAATAACAAGAAAGAAGTGTTAAAGCTAGTACAACAAACATTACTGACAAGATATACCAAGGGAAAGACTTGAGAGGTCCCTCTATATGTACACATGAAGTGACTAGCACCTCTGGTTCTTTAATCTCTGGTCATCTTGGGCTCTACAACAATGATTTCTTCCCTAAAAATGTAATAAAAATACAATATTAAAAAGAGAAACCTTTCATAATGGGATTTGGCTCTTATAAAGTTTTATATTGTGTCATTTCGTCTATCCCATTATTTTTTTTTGTGTGTGTTTGTATATACAGACATTTAATACATCTCATACATGCATTAATTTTTGTTAGACTTTTTTTATGTTCAACAGATGCATTGTTTTCATTTATGAATGATTGTACATGATGATTTTTGTTCTCATATAACCATGTTTGTATGTACATATTGTAATTTGTGAATGCATTAACTTCTTTTTATACATATGATTATACTCATAGTTTAAAACATATATTAGACATTGTCTACACTTGTATAGAAATTACTATTGTGGAGAAAATAGTTTTATGGGCATTTCTCCCTTTGTGCACATAGAATTTTGCATGCATTGCTTTATTTGTGCATATGTAGTTGGGAGGCAAGCATCTGTATGTGCACCATGCATCAATAGATAAATCTAGTTTGCCTAAGTTGTTTTTGAATTTGTTGGAATTGAACATGCCAACAATTGGTGATGTAACTACTCATATGGTTTGAACCTTCGCAACCATACAAACTGACCATGTATTGGTTACAACAATGGACATCTCTTCATAATACCTAGTGACTAAGCCCTACATAACAAAATAAAACACAATTTTCTTTTCAAATGCATTAAAAATACAAAATATGATCAAACATGTAGAAAAAATACAACACCACATTTTTTAAAATATATAGATGAGTATTAAAAAGCAGTTGGATTGTGTTGCATTGAATTGAATTTTGTTGTTGTTATAAAAAGCATATAACATATTCTAACTTTCTTTTACGATTACTCATCTATGTAATGATAATGCTTTTGCAGAATATGCATTTTTGTGTACATAATTGAAGAAAATTATCTAAATTACTCAAATTAGCTATGTTTTTGTCTACATTTTTTTATATTTATATATATGCAGAAGAAGAAAAAATAGTAGATGAGAAAACATGAATTTAGAGTTTACTTTATAATTGAGTTTTACGATATACTTGAATTTTTTAGTTGGTTTAAGCATAATCTAGTTGGGTCTACTTAAGATGGTTCATCTAGTATGTTTTGGATTTAGCTCAATTTTAATTGTTTGGACGAGGCAATGAGTAAGATGCATTCGCTCGACTGGTGGAACAACAAGCTTTGTTAATATCTGTAACATTGCGTAGTGCACTTTAGGTTTTTTGATATTAGAGGTGGTTTATACTTTCTGGGTGATGGTAATAGTAATGATAAAAGAAAAAAAGACTAAAATGTGTCAAAACTATTTCTTCAAAAACAGGTTTGGATTAGAATAATGATTAACCTAATAATGTTAATGAGCATGACCATGTTGACTTTATGAGTAATAAAAAAATGTATGTGATAGGGAACCTCGAGCATTCTTTTGCCTATTTAACATGTACTAAATACAAGGACCAGGCAATTTAAAAAAATCTTTATTAGAATAACCACAAAATTTTATATGAACATATGAATATACCTATTTGGTTGTCTATTCTAATTATATGAAACACAATGTAAACAACTTTAATGTAAGCTACTAATAAAAAAAATTTAAATTGTTGCAATTTATATGTGACTAGAACTATGAATTATGTGGAGAGAGAACTATGAATACACACAATTAAGGTTACACACTTATAAAATATCACTTGTGTTGCATGTAAAACATTCAATTATTTACAAGTATAAAATCATTAACTTTAGCATATAAAAATGAATAATAGTTTACTTTTAATTACAAAAAAATGCTATAAAAAATTTATGCATAAGTGTGAATATTATGCATAAAGATTCTAACCTATAAAGATTAGAGAAAAGTGAATGGTTATTTTTTCTTTAAGAATGTTTGAATGACATCAATCATCATGCATCATTTCTATTTTCCAAGAAACACAAATTATTTTGATGCTTGTCAATCATGCATCCTTTTTTAAGGATAGGAAGAGTGTTAGACACTTGTTAAAAGAACGTGCAATACATCCTAGAATTTTGTGGAGGATATGAGATTGTGCTTTTTGCAAATTTAGATTAGTGATGCAACATGGCACTTCAAATACATGGTCCTGAAGCCCAAGTTTTTGAATTTGTCAATGATACAATACCTTCGTTAAGATTGTTTGTACTTCATGGAATTTTCCATTTGTCTAGATCAATTTGAATCCTCTTCTAAAGTAATTGGATTGTTGAAATGTGTAGGAAAGCTTTAGGAATGCTTTTGAATTAAATATTTGAGTATAAAAAATGCAATTTTAGTGGTAATAATTTTTAAAGATTATGGAGGTAATGTTGGAAAACTTTATTGCTACTTCGATATGCTTCAAGTATATTGGATTTATTGTACAAATTGTTGGGGCATAACTTAAGGCACTATCTTTTGGAGTTAATGCCATGCATCTAAGTTGCAGAAGTTTGCTTGATGTTC